>JTDE01003172.1:8907-19302 GCA_014338405.1 Paragonimus skrjabini miyazakii | reverse complement strand
GGGTTACCAGGTTTGTTGACCCGTGAGCAATAAACTATGCCAGATGCTGTCAGTGAATCAACCGCAGTGTTGCAACAAGAATCGGGGTCAAGATAGTTCAGTGGAGCCGCGTTGGCTACTGAGTCCCTTGCTGGAGTAGGTTAGGCTGGCTGACGTTGTTATGTAAATGTGCGAAGAGACCAACATGAATTGGAGCGATTGAGTTTTCCGCAGAGGTGTTGAATAGCTATACGACGAAACTGTGATGGCGGCGTGCACAAGAAACGATCTCGAATGTGATGAGCTTTGCAGCTATGCAACGATGCAAGGGGTCAGTGAAACGGATGCAAGTGAAAACTACCGAAAACCTACGAAAGCGTTTGAGTGTGAAAGTTTGTCTGTCTGCTGGCGCCAGAATTGTACCTAGTCAAATGCGCAAGTTGTCCATCGTTAGGCGCATGACTGACAAATGAGGCAACGGGATGAGTGAGGACAATAAGTCGATGGAATAACAGTGACCAGTGAAAATCGAGTATTACAGCACTATCAGTAATCCTGTTTATGAGTTACTGCCGCGCAAAAACGTATAAAACGACAAAAACGTGCAAAAGGTGAACGCTGATGAACCTAAGAATAGTGACAATAAACGACACGCATATTGAAATCGGTGATGTTACTAGAGACAAATGATGAACGCGCCTAAATGGGGGTCGTCGAATTAACACACGTCGTATAGAATGAGGGACTCGATAAAAAGGAACAAACTCACCGATTTGTGTTGGGGGTAGATGCAAAAATGCGCCGAAGAAAAGGGGTTCACCAATGTGTAATGGCGATGCAGGAGTGAAAAGTTCAGAAAAGAAATGCTCACTAATAAGGTTCGCCAGTTTGTAATGGCAACTGAAGGAAAAGCGCTGAAAATATCATTACCGGGGTTCACCAATTTGCAGTGAACCGAAAGGAAAGTGCTGGAAGAAAATAATTGGAATTCGGGCTCACCAATTTGTAATGGACAAGTGGGTATGTGCTAGACCCTCGTCCGCTAACAATTTAGAACGCCTTTCCTGAAGAGCAATCGAAACGTAGTTCCAACAGG
The DNA here is from genome assembly GCA_014338405.1 of Paragonimus skrjabini miyazakii. Lineage (NCBI taxonomy): Eukaryota > Metazoa > Platyhelminthes > Trematoda > Plagiorchiida > Troglotrematidae > Paragonimus > Paragonimus skrjabini miyazakii. Next base: position 18,227 of record JTDE01003172.1, on the reverse strand, counting down.
CATCGAGCTAAAGAAGACAGCGGATTTCGGAAACAAACCGTATATTTCCAGCAATATTTGGAAATATGATAAGTAGTTAATTCTATTCTAGCCTGTGACCAACGGCAACAACCAAGAGGAAAAGGAAGAGAAGCACGAGATGGGCCACAGCCCACTCGGCGGCACTCAAAAGCGCGCCAGGAGAGAAGTGCGTGGAACCTTCGAGCGCGTTAAACAACGCTCGAAAAGGGTTCAGTTGAACTACCTTGAAGAGTAGAATAATAGATGAGTCGTTGAGAAAAGAGCAAGCATTCGCTGCGTGCAATTAGTTGCACGACTGAAGAAAGTGGCACTGAGTTCATATCAGGCCTCCTATTGCAGGCATACAAAGAATCATGCGTACAGAACAAACAAGCAGGAAAACACGGTTGCAGCCGGGATCCTTAGAGAAGCCACAAGATCGCCGGTCACTACAAAGGCATTCGATTCCGTAAACCACCGGTTGTTGATCCTCAAACTGCGGACCCTTGGTCTGCCTTCAAGACTGGTAGGATGAATACAGAACTTCTTGAGGAGTCGAATCTTCCATGTAGAGGTAGCAGGGACAAGGTCCACAGGAGATGCAGTGGTTAGTGGGGTAACTCAAGGATCAGTGCTTGGACTGCTATTGTTTTTAATGTTCATCAATGATCTCACCAAAAACATGAAGTATCCCTGCTACATCCTCGCGGGTGATGTGGAGGTTGTAGGAAATCCTGACAACACGAGCATGCAGGAGGACCTGAATACTGTTCAGGAGTGATCAAATGAATGGCACCTACTCCTGAATGTAGACAAGTGTAATCAGTTGCTTGCCGGGGAACAACCAGGGCCAGTCAGGTATTTTGGCAAGGAGAGGGAGGAGAAGGAGCTGAGGAGGGTAGAAACAACTAAGGACCTGGGAGTTCTGATAGAGGGGAACTTCAAAGTATCCCAACAGTGTATAGAGGCGGCGCAAAAAGGAAATAGAGCGCTGTTCATGTTGAGGAAAACTTTTGCGTCAAGGAGCCCGGAGGTGTTGTTGCCGCTTTGTAAAGTTTATGTTGAGCCACCTCTGGAATACTGTGTGCCGATTTGGAGCTCGCATATGATAAATGACGTGAAGTGACTTGAGGTGGTTCAGAGGGGCTATACAAGGTGACTTGAGGGAATGCGAGGTAACGCGTATGAAGACAGATTAAGAAAGCTCGATCTGGTTTCTCTTGCGCAAAGGAGGGTTAGAGGAGACTTGATAGAAACCTTCAAGATTCTTAAGGAAGTAAGCGAAGTTGGGACGAAATCTCTGTTTAGACTCCGAGGCCACAGTCTCCGGCTGGAGATGAAGAGGGTTGCTACATCGATTAGGGCTAACTTCTTCGTATATCCAGCCACTTTGATAACTGAATCGAACGCGAATAACTGCTACGAGCAACGGTGAACGAATAACGGGAATAGGAACCCCTTCCGATTGGCCCCAACACTGCGAACGACAAGAACCAATGAGAACACGAACAAAGCAGACTCCGGATAAGTGACGTATTTAGCCGCCAGACGCTTTGCGAACTTACATGAGAAAATGGTCGGAAATTTTCAGTGAGAAAGTGCCGGTGCTTCTTGGAACGGCATTGGTATTCTTCGTTGCCCCGCCAGGAGTAATGGGTGCACCGATACTCTTTGAATGGACAGTATTGTACATAATTCCATTCACTTCACTGCCAACATGGCGTGGGAGGTTTCCTTCAGCTGTCGCGCTCTCACGTTGATGCACCCTTGACTGGGACCTTTTAGGACACCATGTGGACTTTTGAGTGTCTGCTCTGTCCAATCATGACGGTGTCATGCTTTAGGATCACTAGATGCTGGCATTCGGCAGTGATATCTTACAACGTGCTTTCGGGACATTGTTCTATTTTCGAAGAAATCCGTGTTCTGATATCTGCTTAATTTGATGACCGGTGTCTACGAAGGAAAATCAAACAACCGAATTGATCGCCTGTCGTTGTTCGAAGCCTGAAACGTTCGCGCTCTTAATTGACAGTTCCCGCTGCTGACTTCACGAGCGTCAGGCACTGGTAGCGTATGTTAAACAGAGATGACTGGTCGCCAAAGATTTGCGACAGCGTTTATGGTTCCGTCAAAACCGAAATCCCCTGGATTTTTCGGCAAGATAAAGCTCATGTACCGTTCATGTTTCGAGGAAGCCAGTTTACGAAGCGGCAGCCTCACATTCAGAGCATCGTCAGCGTTTGACAGTTCCACCTTAAAAAGATCCTTATAATTTTTGAGCCAAGGCTTGAATGTGGTGCCAGTTACAAGATCAAAATGGAATTCACTGATGAGTTGATCAGAGAATCTGCTGCAAGCTTGAAGTGTGTATTGGAGCCCGCTGTCGGTTACTGGAAACTCTATTGCTGCGTCGGTGTTTCAATCAGTTTTAACTGCGCCTGCTTGAAATGTTTCTGCTGCTGTTGTAGGAGGTTTTTGCATCTGCTCAGACGTTATTGACGCCGTGAGTTCTTCCATCGCCGAATTGTTGTAAACCGCCTAAACGTTACGCTGGCTCCTTCTTGATATCGGGATGAGCTTGGCAGAATTCGGGTTCTCCTCCCGGTAATAATTGACATGAAAGTCTCAACCCCGGAAAGTACCACAAGTGCCCCGTGATTCTGCTTCTAAGGCAAACCAAAAGACGCGTACAAAAGAGTTTTGTTACTCCCCAAAACTCGTGCGACCAAGGCGGAAAACACAAAGTACTTATATGATGTGCGCCTGGCAAAATATCGCTTTGAAACAGGCCTTGCACGCAAGGCAAAAGAAGCTCCGAAACTCTTTTACTCGTATGTTCAATCCAAGGGAAACTGCAGGCAAGAAGTAGGAGCCCTGTTGACAAAGGAGGGTAAACCAGTCACCGATGAAACAGAGAAAGCCAATCTCCTCCGTGAATTTTTCCAGGGGGTTCACACGAGGGATGAGGACAAGATTCTGTCAACACTGATACAGTCCACACCTCATAACATAATGAACAACATAGTTCTCACCGGGGAAGAAGTGGGGAAGGTCCTAGGCTCTCTTAAGGCCTCAAAATCCGCAGCAGCTGATAGCATCCATCCGGGCATTGTTAAGCCATTAGCGGGAGTTCTTCAGCATCTAATATGGAACCTATTTACAACTTCCCTAAAGGAAGGAAAAATTCCAGATGGGTGGCGCGTAGCCACGGTGGTCGCTATTTACAAGGGAGGTTCGCGAGAGAAACAAAATAATTACAGACCAGTGAGTCTGACGAGTATAGTGGGAAAATGCCTGGAACGGCTAATTGAGGACAAAGTTTCGACGTATCTTGTTGAAAGCAGCCTTCTTAGCATTGCACAACACGGTTTTCAGAAAGGGAAATCATGTCTATCCAACCTTTTGTACTTCATGGATGAGGACACGAGACGATTGAACGAAGGCCAAAAAATCGAGGTTTGCTACCTGAATTTCATCAAGGCCTTTGATTTAATAGACCACCGTTATCAGATCGACAAAATGAAGTGGTTTAGCACCTTCAACCTAGTGATTGAGTAGGTGGAGGATTTCTTACGTAATAGGGTTTTTAAGTGAAGGTTGGAAGCGGATTCTCTGAGTTCGGTTCAGCACATAGTAGCGTCCCTGAAGGATTCGTTTTGGATCCTCTCCGGTTCCTACTTTTTATAAATGATTTAGTAAGTGGGCTTAGAAACCCGTACTTCGTATTCTCAGACGATGTTAAAATAGCAGTGTCTACAAATCGTGCCGCATTAGCGCAGGAGCTGAAGATAGTAGCAGTATGCTCTCTCAAATGGGACCATCCATTAAATGCCGCCAAGTGCCAAGTGGTAACTGGGAGATCTGAATCTCTTGATGTACCCGGTCTCCAGAGTCCTTTCACCATTAAATGCGTAGAAAAGGCCCGAGACCTAGGAGTATTGATCAAAAGCTACTTCAAACCCTCGGCTCAGTGTGCAGCGGCTGCACACAAAGCCTGCAGTGAACTGTTTAGACTTGAGCGAGTTTTGTCTAACAAGCAACCGGAAATATTCCTGCCGCTATACAAAACCATTGTTTGGCCGCACATGGAGTACTGTGTGCAGGCGTGGGCTCCCTACCTACGTAAAGATATCCAGCGCATTAAGAGAGTGCAACAACTCGCAACCCGAATAATTACAGGATTTAAGGGTAAACCTTATCATGACCGTTTAAAGGAGCTCGGATTGTACTCCACGGAAAGGAGGAGAGTGAGAGGTGATCTTATCGAGACCTTCAGAATAATGAAAGGCATAAGTGGCGTGAAGTCCACAGACTTGTTTGCACAAATGGGCCAAGAATCCATCACCAGAGGTTACAGTCTCAGACTGAAGAAAAGCAGGGCTCGTTTAGACGTACGAGCAAACTTCTTCAGCAACCAAATAGCAAATTTGTGGAACAAACTCCTATATGAAGTAGTACATAGCGATACTGTGATCTCATTCAAACTGCGGCTGGATGAAGTGTGGCAGGAGACCTTTCCAGATCTTTCTTTAGCATTGCGGACAAAACTTAGCGGGTAGTGGTAGCATACAGGAATGTGGCAGTGTAATGGCTCGTTTTTATCTTAGAGTCATTGTTTCAGGTTACATCTGTGACAGAGTTACCATGTAAGCATACTCACATGCCGTAGGTAGTGTAACAGACGTTTATGGTCGGGCCTTCTATTGTAATGTACGGTGCGGGGAGCATAGGTTTTTCAGGTTGAGAATGGAGGCTGGTCGGATGATATCACCCCAGTGTTTTCTGGGCGATAGTATTAACGCATTTCTCAAAGTGGTAACCTATCAACCTGTGAACTTTTCAAGTCCATGCACACTCCCCCCTTTTCCGGTCTCACATACCGCGGCGTTTTCATATGGTTGGGATGTCTGCTCGGCAAAAATTGGGAACCTCCAATCAGAGACCAAAATGAAAAAGCGTTTAAACATCGTCACCTGCAAACCAGGAGTGGTGACACCACTAGAGCAACCTGCAATCATTTCCACACCGCTGTCTATTCAGGGGTTGTGGGTTTGAAGCAGTTCTTTTCTCAGCTGCTATACTCCACCTCACTCCTGAGTCCCAGGCTGTCTACTGTTTTGACAGAGGGGTCAAACCAACGTGACCCAAAAAAGTTGCTCAGTCCCACAAACGCTACACACGGCATCAAAAGATAAAACCCCAACTAGGTGCCGTCGTGAAAGCAAAAAGGGGGTGCTTAGTAAAATTGGTTGATTGGTGGATCTTAGTTTGTACCAGAGATAGAATCAGGCCTATGGAGGTCAGTTTATAACAGTGTGGGTTGCAGGCGACCAGTTCTTTTTCAGCCCTTTTTTCTACACGTTTTTGTAATGGGGTAACGGGTTGATAGAGTTACTTGCTGTTTAGAAAAGGCCTCCCCAATTGGTAGAATGCCTGTACAGTTAGGGTAAGATGAGGGCCAAATACGTCTGTGACAACATACATACGGAAGTTTGCTATCCTGGTGATCCTGTTAAGAGGGGATGGAGTTGGAGATGTAACTAGAGGGTTTGCTGATGCCTCCTCAGTGGAGTATACCACTGCCTGTCGGTCTTGTCCATTATGGTTAAGGTCCCTTGTAGTTTGAAGAAAGCTAACATCAATTATCATGTATTTAAGCGGCCATTGGGTTTGCGAATATTTTTCTTTCATTCTCCCCTCCCTCATTCTTCTTGTCCACATAGATTACTCGATAATCAAAACGGGCTCGAAATCGAAAGAAGGAATCTGAAAAATCCGTCATTCCCGCTTCAAGTGGGACAGTTGCAGTTCTGGGTGCTGTTCTCCGGCATTCCGGTACAAATATTCTGGACGCTCGATTGGCAACAACCATTTCGTCCTGTGCAAATTGAACTTGAACTTGAACACTGGCAAAAAGCAGGACAGCTGTAGGAAGAACTAGTTAAAGTCACTCAAGGGCACAGCGAAATAAAAAATCAGACGGGTAAAAAAACTAGCCAAGGCCAACTGTCGGCCGCTCTGAGTAGGTCTGCTAACTAGGACAAAGTCAATCGTTTTTTCTCAAGGACGGAGGCGGTTTTGGATGGAAAGAAAGGGACGCCCCAACTTGCGTACAGAACAAATGAGCGAGAAAACAAGAGAGCAGCCGGTATCCTTAGAGAAACCATACACTCGCTGGTCAATACACAACGGTTGGCTGTAGACAACCTCCGATTGTGTAAACGAAGGTATCGACCTATACTGCTACCTTGGCAGGGTAGTCGGGCTTGCGTGCTGTTTTGATCCGGCGGGCTATGCTGATTAGGACTCTGGTCATTTCAGGTGCAAACTTGTCAGATATGCCAAAGGGGAGCAGTCAGACGAAAAGCAGTTACACTCATAGGATTGTATGTCGCACTACTGACCGCGCGGTAGTGCTTGGTAGTGAGGCTCGATCCTATGGGCATACAGCAGAACTGTTTTTATAGTTGCGGCACTGCTGTCTTCCGTATCAGGAAGAAGGGGCTTAGAAAAGTTACCCTCAAACAAAGAGCACTCCGATCGTCTGACGGTTGACAGTGACAGCTGGCGTATTACTCAGTACGGTCGAAAAACATTTGTTATCTCTAAAAAGCCTGATTTATATTCAAGTACACCCACTGCGCTGCAGTGCTCAGAACCAGATATCAACGACTAATTCACTGCGCTCTCGTGCTAGGCAAGCCCCTCACTGTCAAGTGAGTCAGACTCATAAATTATTGGCTCCGGATGGGATCCCCCAAGAAAACTCTGTATCCTGTTGTCTCGCAGGTCAAACTTTTGAGTTAAAAACACCAGGTGGGGTACCTCAAGTCAACCGCGTTCTGCGACATAAACGACGGGAAGTATCAGAAGTTAACGTTCTCCCCACAGTGACATTATTAACCCAACACGACTTTCTCCTACTATTTCACCTCCTTCCCATGTCTTCTAACTTCCATGTGCCTTCGGACGATAATTGTTATCTGAGACCAAGATAACTGAGAAACATTAGCGCCTTCAATGTCCGCACTCTCCGACAAGTCGGTCAGCAAGTTGCTCCCGCCAATACTGTCTCAAGTCTGGGGCTTAATGTGTGGTGTGTGTCGGAGATGCAAGTTTACGATTCTAGCACCGTTATCCATTTGAGTTCACCTCTAGATAATTGTCGATCCAAACTCTTCTGTCTCAGGGTTTCTGGTGACGCCGAAGCTGAATCTCTTAGCCAAGTTGGTGTGGGAATCGCACTGAGTTCCAGAGCAGTGCAATGTTTGCTCGATTGGATCCTAGTGAACAGTCGTTTGTGGGCTGTCAGACTCAATGCGTCGGTTGAAGTCTGTCGACGCGAATCAGAAAGACGTTGCGTATTCATTATATCGGCGTACGCCCCGACGGACAGCTGTTCGGATTCTACTAAGGATGCGTTCTATGACATCCTCGACCTTCTGAGGCAAACTACACACTCAGACATCATACTAGTGGGTGATGTGGATGCTAAGCTTGGTCGTCTTTCTCCGGATGAGAAGCGGCTTAGAGGTATGTTTGGTACCCAGGCACAACGCACTGACAACAGCGAAAGATTGATGCAGCTGTGCACATCCTATAGTCTCTGTATTTCAAGCACTGCAGTTCGACACAGAAAGGTGCGCCGTGTTACTTGGAGACTTCCGTATGTTTCTGAGCCGTGGACACAGTTGGATCATATAGCAGTTAGTTACAGGTGGCGCCACTCTGTTAAGGACTGTCATGTCTTTTGAAGCAACCACCTTGACTCGGACTATGCTGCTGTGCGTGCCCGTTTTGTTTTATCATTTGCCCAGAGGACATGCGCTCGTAACTACAAGGTACTTAACTGGCACTCGAGCGACGAGAGTGTAAAAATCGCTTACCAAAACGTGTTGGTGAACAAGTTGCCCTCTCCAAATCAGATGGGGGATTCTCGCAGCTATGAATATAGACCGTGAACAGGTATGTTTTGAAGGAGCTGTTCAGTTGCGACATACCTGGATTTTCATCACCTCGATTAACCTCATGAACAAGCGTTGCTCGATCCCACCTGATGCTGAATATAAAGACGAACGTGGAGAACTTAGACGCAAGCTCACCGTAAGCACTACTTTGTCGAACAATCGAGAGAGATGGAAAAAAGCCTTTTTATCTGGGAATAGCCGAAGACATTTTTCCCTGATCCGTGGTTGTACTGACCATCGAGTTGATATAAATGAGATTAAATGTGAACAATATGGTCCACTTATCACAAGCCAATTGCGCTGACGTGACAGGTGAGCTGAACATTTTGAGGAACAGTTCGGTTGGTCTCAACTAGACCATGTGGGCAACGGGAAACGAATGGTCATTTTGTGTGTTCCAGACGGTCGTCTGTCGGAAGTAGATTTGGTTCTGGAGCTCAATTTATTGGAGCGAAATAAGGCTCCTGGACCAGACCTCCTCTATTCTTTTGTTTTCAGAGATGGCGGGGAGAGGTTGATATTATAACTGACATTATAATTGACGATCTGGGAGACTGAAGATGTACATCGTGATTGGTTTCCAAGAACAGTAATTTTCCGTTTACCAAAAGGGGCTCGAAGTCTATGTGACAACCACAGCGGAATCAGTCTATTGTCTGTTGCATCCAAGTTACGCACTGGCCTCATTTTACGTCGGCTCATTAAACTCACAGAAAGTTAGATACGCGAAGAAAAGGCAGAATTCCGGTCCGGCCGAGGGTGCGTTGACTACATTTTAACCTTACGACGAATCTTGGAACATCGACATTCGTATGGACAGCCGACAGTCATGTTGTTTTTATACTTAGGGGTTGCTTTCGATTCAGTTGCTCGTAACGTTCTTTGAAACTGTATTCTTTGCAAGTGTATACCACGAAAATACGTCAATCTGTTGAGATCGCTGTATGCTCACCCTGCTTACAGGGTGAGCGTTTATGGACAACTGTCTCGGGCGTTTATCCCTTCTAGTGGTGTTCGTCAAGGGTGTCCGATTTCCCCCTTGTTGTTCAGTCTTGTCATGGATGATATTCTGGAGGGTGCGCTCGAGTAGTCCAGTGGGCTTGGTGTTGATCTTTGTCCTGGCGCCAGATTGACCGATCTGGAGTATGCTGGCAACACTGTCTTGTTTAGCTTATCTGCCAAAGAAGTGCAGACCATGATGTACAGAGTGAGTGACCGGGCTGGTTTGGATGAAATATGCTCCGCAACTTCAAAGTACAGTGTTATTACAAGATGGGGGCATCCTGTGGTGAAAAGGCACGTTTTCCGTAAAATTCGCATTGTTTGCGAAGAAAATGGATTTCTTCATCT
>JTDE01003171.1:58191-82687 GCA_014338405.1 Paragonimus skrjabini miyazakii | reverse complement strand
ATATCCTGTTTTCTCGCAGGTCAGACTTTTGAGTGATTGGCTCCGAGTGGGGTCCCCCAAGAAAAACCCTATATCCTGTTTTCTCGCAGGTCAGACTTTTGAGTGATTGGCTCCGAGTGGGGTCCCCCAAGAAAACCCTATATCCTGTTGTCTCGCAGGTCAGACTTTTGAGTCAGAGACTCGGGGTGGGGTCCCTCAAGTCACCCCCCTTCCGCGGAACAAACGACCGAGAAGTATCAGAAGTTATCGTTCTCCCAACAGTGACATTATTCACCCAACACGACTTCCTACTACTTTACCCCCACCCCCCTCATGTCTTCTGCTTCCCATAGACCTTCGAGTGATAAATGTTTTTTTGAGACCAAGACAACTAGTAAACATTGGCGCCTTCATTGTTCGCACTCTCCGACAAGTCGGTCAGCAAGCTGCTCCGGCAAGTGCTCTCTCAAGTCTGAGGCTTGATGTGTGCTGTGTGTCGCAAACCAGTGTTTGCTCGATTAGATGACAGTGAACAGTCGCCTGTGCGCTGTCAGACTCATTACGTCGGATAAAGGCTGTCGACGCAAATCAGAAAGGCGTGGCGTATTCATTATATCGGCGTACGCTCCGACAGACAGCTGTTAGGATGCTATCAAGGATGCGTTATATGATGCTCTCGTTGAACTTATGAGGCAAACTGAACACTCAGACATCATGGTATTAGCGGGTGACTTTAGTGGTCAGCTTGGTCGTGTTTCCCCGGACGAGAAGTGGCTAGGAGGTTTGTTTGTTGTCCGGGCACAACGCACTGACAATAGCGAAAAACTGCTGCAGCTGTGCTCATCCCATAACCTCCATATTTCGAGCACCGCATTTCAACACAGAAAGAAGCACTGTGTTATATGAAGACCCTCGTGTGCTTCTCAGTCATGGACACAGATGGATCATGTAGCAGTCAGTTAAAGGTGGTGCCACTCTGTTAAGGACTGTCGTGCCTTTTGGAGTTACCACCTGGACTCGGACCATGCTGTTGTGCGTTCCCGTTTCGTTTTATCATTTACCCAGATGACCTACGTTCGTAAATGCAAGGTGCTTAACTGGCATTCGAGCGATGAGGATTTATAGACCGCTTACCAAAAGACGCTGGTGAAGAAGTTGCTCAGTTCGAGTCATGTGAGTGATCCTAATGAACATTGGGAACAAATCGCCGAGGCCATGAAAGCATGCTGCGAACAGGTATGTTTCGAAGGAGCTGTTCACTTTCGACAGAACTGGATTTCCGTCACGTCGATAAACCTCATGAACAAACGTCGCTCGATCCCACCTGGTTCTGAATATGATGGCGATCGTCGAGAACTTAAACACAAGCTGACTAAAAGGTTGCGTTCCAGATGGCCCTCCGTGGGAAGCAGAGGTGGTCCTGGAGCTGAAATTATCGAAGCGTAATAAAGCTCCTGGTCCATACCTCCTTTCTCTTTCTCTTTTCAAGGATGGTGGGGAGAGATTGATGTCAGAACTGGAAAAAAAACCTCCAGACGATTTGGCAGACTGAAGAGATACCTCCCAGTAAGGACAAAATCGGGGTTTGGCGTCTCTTCACGGAGTAAGTCAATCGACATTATTGCTCGGAACTTGACACGGATCGTGGTTAATTTACAAAAATGTTTGTGAGGGGTTTCGGTATAGAACAGTGTCAAACCGGGGAACAAACATTTGGGCCCACTTCATTCTAGGTCAAAAATCACGTGATGACACATGTAAGGCAGCCGAATAGATGTATGCACACAAACTACTGTGGTCGAACTCTCGTGCGGACGTTATGTTGTCAAGCCCAACACTAATTGTTGAATGTACACGTCTCATCATCATTGGTGTGCTGTGCAGATATAAATCTTCTAATGATCTGAGTGGTGGTGATCGACCGTCAATCTGAGCGAACTACTACGTTCGGCCCCGTAGCTGATTAGTCTAATGGCTGTAGGCTGTTTTTGTTAGATATCTGGGCACTCAGGTGAATAAGTACATGTGAAGACCAGGAGAACGGGCTTCATATATTCGAGTTTCCAAAGAATGTACGTTATGCTGCTGTGTAAGTCGGTAATCGATGCAGAAGTGCGTTGTGTGACGGTTTGTGAGATCTGGAAGATGCATTTTGGCATTGTTTTAAATACACACGAAGTTGACTTCATGAAAATGACAAGTGTCATGTTTCCCAAAGCCTGTGAAAACTCGTCAGAATAAACGTAACCCTCATGTTCCGACCTTATTAAAATCAAATCCAACGTCGCATCATACCGCACGTTCTTCAGTTAACGATGAATCACAGATTTTTTTGGATAGTTCGTTTTGCCAGAAATTACCGCATTCTGCTTATTTCAACCAAGAACGAGTACACCCTAATGTCATTAGTAACGCGAAATCCTTGCTGTATGCATCGCTTCAAGCAACTCGTCCAAAATAAAAATCAGCTGCAAGTATAGTTGATTTGACGTCAGCTAATAGGTATGTCAACCGCAAGAGAAAACATTGGCGGGCATGTTAAAACTCTAACTAGACAAAAACGGACGTCGAACGAAGCAAGCGGTATCCTGAGATTTAGAATTCGGCCCTCAGCGTATATGAGTTACAAGTGTACAGGTCTCACGACCTAATCGACCATCATCGCCTACACAAACCACTGAGTCGTGGCAACAAGCATAACCATTTAATGCACGTTGGAAACCAAAATAACAATTCTAAGTAGAAAGAACAAACCTGCAAAAGAGGGCACTCAAAAATTTCCGAGGGAATCGCATTGTCATCCGTCAATTCGTTCTTGCGACAATTAAGCGAACGTAAAGCCGGTAACACTGTGGGCCAGCCCTTGATTGATGACAGCCGTGTGATAGAGTTACGAGCTAGCGATAGAGTTTCCAGTTTCTCAAGGTGTGACAGTTCGGGAGGTAGATGACCCTCAACGAGACCGACATCCCGCAACTTGAGCCACTGCAGTCGGCACATACTAGCTAAGATCCCAGTCGAAGGCCAAAACGATCGAATCTTGACCTCGTCGGACGTAGAGTCACTGGAGCGATGTCTGCGGGAGCGACGCTCAGAGGAATCAATTTCGAGCACAGGCCCGAAAGATACACCGGAGACATCTAGGCCCCGAAGATACTGAATGACAGCTTTCGTCATTGATAGGCAATTAGTGCTTTATTTAGCCACTGCTTGTTTGAGGCGATTTACACGATCCTAAAAAGTAAGAAATATTTTTGATGGGCCAAGTAATACAAATAAGTTTGAGTTGTCGCACACGGGGTGAAAGGCAATCCACTAATTGTGACCCCGCACTGAGTATAATTTACGTTGCATCATATGGGGGTCAACCAATTGTGTAAATGGAGAGCCACGTTGGATTAGATTTCTTCAGCCATCGCGATAAGTGTCTCATGATGCGAGGTACGTTGCACAAATTTAGCTCAGTTCTCTTGAGAAAAAGGGTGTTACAGATAGGAATAAGAATGTGCATAAAACCAAAATTTGCCAGAACTCAAAAACAGGAAAGATTGTGAATTGTCTGCTTTAAACCTTGGGATTGATTTAGGTTGTGAATGAAACGAACAGTGAAAAAAGACGCCAAATGATAAGCACATCAGACCTCATCCGACAAGAGGAGCACATCAAAACAGTGGCAAAACGAAGTTATTTGCCATGAACCGGGTACTAATTCGCCATAAAGCACAACATGGCTAGTAGTTCGACGCCAAGGGAAATATGAACCACAATGCTATTTAGACAATTATCAACATTCTAGATGAAGTGCGACGAGATAAATTAACGGTTTATGCAAAAATGCGTCATCCTAAAGTTCGTTGATAGTGGAATTCATCAGAAAATTACCACAGTTTCGACCCATATGTTCACTACTGAAATCTTGCGGAGGAGTAACTATTGCGGCAACCAACTAGCAGTCCAAACTAGAATTTTATTAAGAACAGTGTTTTTGCTGACAGCTAAGTTAAGATAACTACTTCCACTAGAAGGTTCGCAATTTATATGCAACTATAAACGTGCCACTCACGAATGTACGGTTTTCTTGTCAACAATTGACATATTTTCGAACAACAGTTTGCCAAAGTGTACTGCCTTGTGTTACCACCGCCACTTCATAGAGTTAAAATTGTACCGAAAACCTGAGAGTAGCTGGCCTTGAAGAGCATGGACTGCATAGGCGCTGCAAAGTGTGTGCGTAAACGGTTGATTATATTGATATGACTGAGAGTAGATGGCAATTTTAATGATTGACCATTTTAGGTTTACACTGGTACCTCCAGTTTGATCAATGAATTTTAGAGAGGAGCGTTTTGTCCAACACGCAAACAAGTTGCTTCATTACTAGACATACTTCAATAGTGATTAGGTATAAACTAAAGCGACCTTACATGGCAGTCTGCTACGAAAGATCGTAATGAGGACGTAGAAATCACATCCCGAAAAGGCTCCCTAATAAAGTACATTTTTTGTGTTTTTGTGTACGCCGCTGTAAGGAAATTCTCACTGTAACGAACTGCCAATTCTGTTCTATTTAGCGCAATCCGGTAGGAGACAGCGACGCTCACTAATGCTTACGGATAACTAAACGGGGGAAAACTGCAGCGCCAACATCGATCTTTGCTCGGAAGAATTGTCGGAAAAACACTGTTCAGCCATGTTTCGTTAAGTGGCGATGAAAATACCTCCAAATGAGTACACGTTGTGTTGCGAAACGAGACCATAAACAGAGACAGCAGCAGAGGAATCTAAAGAAGGAAAGACGCCAAAGACCACAAAAACTCACGAGGGGGTTGACAGCATGAAGTTTTCGATGTAAACAAGGTGATTTAATGAGTTAACTGTGAAAATGCAATCCACGAATGGAATTATACGCAGCTACAAACACATTTCGGCACATAGGCTGTAATATGTAAATAAAACAGCAAGATAGAAAAAAGAATGGCATTTGAATTGATCACTACAATCGCCACCATCAACGATTTGCACAAAGGCGACAGCAGATGACCAAGTACGGCCCGATAAAACATTGCGGAGGGCATCTTGTCAAAAACCACGTCATCTGAGGACGCTCCAAGGATCCGATGCGAGTACAGTTGGAACATATAATCGACGCACTTTTAGGCACCGATGAAACAAGCAGAACTTTTAAAGTTGAAATCACTGCGACAAGTAAATATCACTTTTGCTGTATGCATCTCAACGTATACATAATGAAATTGGTTTCGTGATAGAGTACAGGCTTTGTGGATCCTTCGACATGAATTATAAGTAAGTATGTCAAGCCAAGACAGAAATCACAAAATGAATTAGATAAATTTCACAGTTTAGTCGTTACAGCGAAATGATCGTTATAACGAAATATATCCTGGTCCCACAACCCTGGTCATAACAGAGCTCCATCGTATAAACATTTCGTGTCACCGTCGACAACTCTGGCAGAAAAACTAGAAGCACAGAATCATCGGCGTTAATACTGTTGTGAAGCACGAGAAACAGGACCTTCACTCATACATTCAACGGTTAACACTGGAAATTAAATTCACCCGGACAAAATATAGCACGAACTTGGAGGTTGGGTTTGGAATTAATAGATACTATTTGGCCAGCAAATGCTGCCGAATAAATAGATGGTAAAAAAGCTTGTAACTAATCTTCGAATCCGAATGAGTGCTACTCTTCAGCTGTGAACGCTTAAGTCTACGTTTCCTCATACAAAGTGGCAGAACCCATAGACCAGAAAAAGAGGAAAATGGGACCCTAAGCTATGAACGTGAATACCAACTTACGCGAGAATGACGAAGAGACGTATGTACTTTCAGAATACGTTGATTATAACCATGTAAACGTTGTACGTATGGTTCCAAATCCACGGGACAAGCGTTCAATTCAAATAAACGATTCACAGCTAGAAAGAAAAAGGAACGATAGGGTCGATAGTGAAAACAAAAAATCAATTGGGACTAAGATGATTGTGAGTTATTTGGAAACGAATAAATCAAACAATCCATAACAGCGACGTACGGATTACTGAACCTAACTGTCACGGAGTCTAACACGAAAGCGAAACATATCGAGCCGCTGGGAAATACCGAACCATGCAAAAGAAATAGCGCATAAGACGAACGCTATTGTCATCACACTGACACTCGCGTGTTAAAGTGATTTTTTCAGCACTCGACTTGACAGTAAAAACAGCAACTGACCTTTGGACAAGATGGTGAGTTGCTCCTCCAACTGTTTTTGTGATAACTGCGTATCACGCACAAACCGGTCCAATTTCAGCAGAGCTGGTTGGATAAAACCAACGAGACTGTCTGTCAGCTCAGACGTTATGGAAGGAATGGCAGCTTGATAGGTGCCAGCGAGTTCGTCTGTAAAAGGATAGTTGTCCGCTTCTTGACTATTGATCGACAGCTGAAGCAAGTCACTGGAGGATACCGTCGTAGACGGTGGACAATTGTTCATATGAACAGTACGAAAACGTTAGAACGGCGATCGGAAGGAGTCTGAAAAGTAAAACGAGCTAATCGATAACACAAAATGGACAGCAACAGTTTGACCGGGAGAAAAAGCACCAGAAATAATACAGATAATTAAGCCAGGCATTGACACACAGCTGAAGTGACAGCAGATATTTGCTGAGATGACGTCACAAGCGAGTAGCACGCAACCAGTCGACCTTTGGTCAAAAGACGTCGGTGGCATATTAGACATATGATTAGATGAAACGAAAATAAGATTCCAGGCGGTAAACATTGTTCTGAACATAGCACCACCCGAGAGTACAAAAAGAGACTGAACTGAAGGATAAACTACGAAACGATCACAACGGATCAATTTCATAATGTCGTGAAGATGAGTTGAGCGTCGATAGTATCCGACGGGTGGCATGGCAAATAAGCTAAATTCCTGACTAAGAGTCCTAGGGTACAAATAGCCCCCAGAAAGTGACAGGTGACCAAATCGACACAAAAAATATCACCAGAACCGACCTCACGACAAACATGTCGAAACTAATCAACAATCTCACCGGAAGGAGGAATAAGTGAGTGAAACTGTACGAACAGTCCGCGTTATTCAACGGTTCTGCGTCAGGGCTAATTCAATAGTAGTTAAAAACGAGTCATCAGATTAAGCGTCAACCACTCCAGTAGCACAGGTGACCAACTGCACAAGTCACGTGTAGAACGCCACAAGCATTCTACAAGGAACAGACACTCGTATTGGCATAACTGTCTTAGCATAAGTTGCGCTGTGGTCAACAGAACGAAGGGTGAGTGGTGAATGCATAATAAGTAACCATGACATACAGACACTCAAAAGTTCAAGCAAGCTGATTAACGGAACGGAGACATTCACTGGGTTAAAAGGCATAATGTATCACTTATCGCATTTTATTATCAGAGGACGAAGAATGTCACGAAGAAATCCGAGCGCAATTTTCGAGGGATAAAAAAACACGGGAACGGGAAAATATCCCAATGGAAACCAAGAACATGTTAAAAAGAATGTGAATATGGAAATACATTAAACCGCTTTGAGAACAACTGCGTGGATAAGAGTGAAGACGAAAGTGGAGAACAATACAAAGCACAGCCGGGATCAAATGACATACAAGTTCAGTTAAAACACATTGTCGACCAAAAATGGCAGACCTGTATTCAGCCACAACCGTGAATCGAATGACCGTAACTCAATGGGTAATCGTATCCAGGACGGTTAGCGAAGGTTTGTACGTAGAGTATCACAGAATAGCCTAAACCGGTCAAACTCGGCAGAGGGATATGATCTAAAGAAAGTCACATAAGAACCCAGTAGTCCGTATCTACGACAGCCTTGGACATAGAACCAGCAGTGGGAAACAACCACATAATCATTTGGATTGTTTCACGGGACCGGTGTTGGTTCGAGAGTTCGATCGCGCTGGCAGAGAAAGTGCGGATCGATTGTCTCGTGCCGATCTGTAAACGGAAAGCATTTTGTCGATAGAATACTCCAAAGAAGGATGAACGTGTAGCCAGATAATCCGAAAGTTAATGACAACACACAGAACATGTAGACTGGTCGAATAAACAATAATACTAAAGTCGAAAGCAAACGACCAGAAAACCGATTATCATGACAACGACAGAGTGAGAGAGTATCCAACAGGATTCATAGGACAATACCGAATATATGAAAGTAAAACCAGTTGGCATGACTATGAGGTATGAAACTTTTATAACTCTTCACACCTGCGATGAGAACACTACAGCAATCAAACAAGAGAATGCCACAGATTAGTGTGCATTAAGGATATTACTCGAAAACCGATAACACCATCAACTGGCAACAACAAAAACAACAACAACAGCTACGTTTCCATTTACTACACAACTTTCTTTTTAGCGTTTACTATACAATTTCCCCTTCTATCTAGAACTATGCATCATGATTGGCATATCGAACGTCATACACGGATCATTTATGACAAACTAACTCAACACTGATTGTGTAACTAACTTGTTTACTCTTATGGAGCAAATGATCGCACGATACGGTCGGACAAAAAATGGCAGAACAATACTTAGCCCACAAGGATTACACATGTATACAATGTACGTTCGCCTTGATTTGTGGGGTAATCACTCACTTAAAATGAACGAAGTTATCTACTGTCTCGATGGAACCGTCGGTAGCCAATATTTATCTGATTTTTTTTATGAAAACCAACAAATTTTGCGGTCATCACGTTTTATTTGTATCCATTGAATGATCTACATCAGTTCACCGGAATCCATACATACATCCAAATTGCTGGGTATGCTGACTAACAAAAAAATTTACGGTCACTAAAATGCTGCTTAGGCATAAGTAGTGTTTTCGATCTAGTATATTAGTATTGAGTTGATGCACCATTGGTGAAGAGCACTGCACGGAGCTTTAGTTGTGCACTCTTAATAATCTGAGTGATGTATCTACTAGACAGATGATTATAGAGATGATCTATGAGAAAAACTACAAGTGATCGAATAGACCGAGATAAGCAGTCTTTATTGAGAAACAACATAAATCACTATACAAGAATGCACAAGTGAATCGAGCCACAAACATTCCGAAGCATCCCGTCATTCAAGCAAGAGAATACTGAGAATGAATATCGGTGTAGAAAATTCTTTCGGCTTTAGCCGTATACAGCGCGGCCAAGTTAGACCAGCTCGCTGCTCCCAGTGCATATCTGTACTGAACTGCCAACACTTTGTACGTGCCATCATCGAATGCACACACATAGTCAGCCATCCGATTTTTTTGAATGAAATCGTGATTAATCTGTCTTATTTTCGAATCGACATGCAGAGCTCAACCGAAATGTGCTGAGTCGAGTAAACTAATGAAAGTCGTATACAAGATAGAATGAGAAATGGTGAATAGAGGGATTTCATATATTGATTGGAGGTGACGTAAACCGGATTTATCAAAATGCCAAGGAAACAAGAAGGCATAATAACAAAGAATTCCTTCACTCATTTTGTGGGAGTGGTTATTCCGCCAATGTACGCTCTTAAGAGTGCAAGTGTTGTGAGAAGGAAAGGTACATACATACCTATTTCAAGGGAGGTGTGTAACAGAAACCATCATTTTGATCCAAGGGTGAATGTTTTCCTGGTGTTGGTACGTCTATTCTGACGCCATGTGAGTTTGTCGACAGAATTTGGAACGCTACAAGCCGATACACTTAGAAAAATGAGCACGCATTCTATATTGACCTACATTCACTTCATCATCGTTGCTACTAGCAACGACAGGCAAAAAATCGACGCGGATGCATTGTGTCATAGAGATTCAAATACTTTCCGACATTCACGTGCACGCGTAAAACAACCAAAATTGTGTTTTCACAATTTACACCATCAGGCGTTCGTAACCAGGCGATATGCGAAACAGTCCGGTCAATGAAAAAGAAGGATCCGAGTCCACAACTACTAGGTTAATAGAATCGTAACAAACATAGAACAGGTGGTCTATTAGATGTGCACTTGATTCGTACAGAGCCATAAGTCTCCTGACATGACCAACATAATATTACTCAATGATACTTAAACAAACTTGGAGAAACGACACAAAGAGGTCTAATGCAGTGTAACAGTGTGCAACACGCTCAAATTGGGCTACAATGCCGGTGTTAGGGTCGGCATTAACGTAACCCGAAGACCACAATTCCGATATCAGAATTACGACATTTCACGCTGTTACTAGGGTACGGATGAGCGTGGGATTCAAATATATCCTCAGGCATCCATGCGGTCACAAGGTCATTTATTTTTGCAAACGCAGACAAGTATTTCACGTGAATTTGCACCCTTTGGTAAGTAAATATATTGCTAATCTAGAGTCTGCTTTAACAGTGTTTTTATTGGTGCTTGCATTTTGGAGTTCGGAACCAATCACAAATGAGGATTATTTTTCACGATATTCGTTCACCATCAGTCGTATCATTTATTCGCATTCATTCTCAATACGATCCAACTAAAGAACAACAACAAAATTATGGTAAAATTGTTACTTGCTGTAGGATCATCAGAAAAGACAACTAGGTAAACCGGTAGATAGTGATAGGATACAACTACTAATAGGTGTCACGTTGAAAGAAATGAGTGAAATAAGAGACACTTACTGACGAATTTTCGTCCTACTATGAACAGGCAAGCTATTACTCCGATCACTCGGATCAGATGTATGAGATGGCGATACATTCGTCACTGGTGTCAAGGGGTGATGTGAATGTTGACGTTGAAGAGCTTCGTCTCGAAGCCGACGGAGTTGATCCATTAATAAATCGTTAATCGAACGAACCCATCGATCACGAGCAGCTGCATCAGCTGACTGGAATATGTAAGTCTGTGCTCGATTTGCGGTCCAAATAGCGAATCGGCGTCTATCTGCCCTTACACTGGGTGTGAGTCCTATCTGGGCCAGCTGAAACCGAGAGAACGACGAGAAGACGCGGTATAGACAAATGTGTTCGGATATGTGGGTGTCTAACAGAGCAGAAAGATATCAGAATAAGAATTTCCCACATGTGTTATTGGTAGCACTCACAAGTAATTCCTCCTTTATTTCATAGACCGGACCGGAATCAGCCGCCGAAGAACCAGACCCAGTTAAACTGTTATTGCTTCCACCAAGCGCATGTGTCTTCACTAAAGAGGCAAGATTTGCAGCGATTGCAACACCAGCCAACGAATAATTGCTTCCTGAACGTTCACGATTATCAGAGGAAACATCTCCTACAGACAGCTGAACTGGAGTCAGAGAACCCGATCGACTAGGAATATGTGAGCAAGCTGAGGTTTTGAATTTCGTGAGCAGTATGGCGTTTGTGAATAGAAAAACATGTCTTTGTTGTGTGGACCTTGAATCATCTCGAGAGACAGTGAAGTCACCGCGCAGCAGAAGGACACCCAATTCAGATGGACGCATCTAGAACGAGCCGGAAGCAATCAGTGTGACGAGAGAGACACAATAAACGTTGAAGAGAAATATCGGACATATATGATAGATGACGAGGAGTTTATTCTAGTCAGAGAGCATGAATACGAGATGACAGAAATAACAGTGATGGCTTCAAAGGAGTATGAGATAGACATTTAGTAGTAAATGTGTTGTACCTGTCAAATGGCAACATCCACCTCACGAAGAAAACCATAAAAAATACTCATGTTCAGCGAACATTTTTAAAAGGCGAATGTACCGCATTTGTGAATGAATACCTTTGGTTTTGCACATTTTCCCGGTTTCTACGAACGTTTAACTTTCTATATGTCTTCATTATACACTAAGCTTGGAAATAACAGGCATCGGTATTGCGAATTCAAAATGTGCGCATCAAATTATTTGTATAATTTCTATTTGACCACCAAGAGGAAGAAACATCTTTGATGAACAGCTACAAAGCACACAGGAGCAAAGCTAGTGCTACTCTGAATACTTCACTCATATTTGCTAGATTCTTAACGTAGACAGCGTCAACCACATATCCCATAACTAATTTGCGGACAGCCGTTCGGGAGACGTATTGTATGCAAAAACGATGTGTGAATATTCTTCGCGGACGACCGCATTTACTTTAGTGATTTTCCCAATGGTTAACACATCAACACGTCGGGTTTGGCGCCATAACGCCGACATACTAATTCCTTACGAGAGGAGCATGTCCAGTTCAATCCCCAAAATAGTTCGTGAATGATCCTCAAAGAATCGTCTCTTTCTAGGATATATAACACAAAATAAAAATTCGAGCCTCGTAAAGCCGTTTCTTGAAAGGGAAAACCTCTTCCTGGGGAACATGGAATTAATCAAAAGCGCAGGAGTATTTTTCCAATTAGTACAAAGTTGTTTTATATACTCTGACTCGCTCACATCGATCGTATTTAACACGATCAAAAATAGTTCTTTCTTCCACCCACTGAAAAACATATTTGCATCCCTTGAAGGGTGATTCATGTAGAACGGAGCACTGAATACGTACACTAAAAGATATATTGTATGCTTCTTACAAACTAATAGCATTTCCTCTAATTGCACAGCGTTTTCGGTTAGCCCACTTGGAAAGTAGTTGTAATGCACACTCGGAGCAAGGCTTAAGAAGGCATAGGAAGTGAATGTGTGCATAGTAGCTACTTCGTTGATTTCACATCATGTATGATCAATTGCAGGCATCTACAGAAAATCATTTATAAATCAATGATTCCTACGCACGACCAGGTAGCTCTGATATGGACTGGGGAAAACGATCGCTCATAAACTCAATCGATTTATCTAGAATATCGGTAGAAAAAATCTAAGAGGCAAAAATCTATCAAGTATGCTTAAATATCGTTCCATTTCAAACAACAGAAAGAATAGAAGCATGCTATCCAAAGCTGTAACATGAAGTCGTCGGGTCGAAGATTGCCTTCAGGTTAAACAATAACATCAGAAGTAAACTGATTTGTTGTATCACAGTGGTAGAAAATTTTCAACATCCCTGGTAGCTAGACCGAGGAACTCGTGGTATTTCGAACAAACAGCAGACAATTTACTAGGCTTCAGGAATATCGAGTTACAAATTAATGCCAATCAATCACCGAATGTCCTTCGAAAGAAGGTGATAAATATAAAAATCACATCAAATTATTTCAAAATTGCACTCCAATGTCTCACCGATAAACCGCGGAGCCGCATTGCCGAATTGACAGTTTCTCCCATGGCCAACAAAGCCTTGTGCGCCTCCCTGAGGTCCGCGCTAGGAGCAGAGTGAAACAAGAAGGACAAAAAGAGTGAATCATGAAATTTAGAATGAAGCGGATACATTATACGCGGAGGTATGTACCTCCTAAACAATCGGCAGAAGTATACAGCATAATCCCAATGATACAGTTTCAACAAAAAACCGATAGACTGTATCCCACAAAGGATGTATATTGCACTCATAAAGCAACCCACGATCCCATTAAAAGGCGGCCCAAATAGTGAGAATAACACGGAATACGGTAACGCTGCGATCAAAGCTCGGCGATATGCAAGCCTAACACTCAGATGTGAATGAATATCAATTATGGTACTACCAGTTTCAGGCACTAGAACACTGATCCCACGAGAAGCACCATTTAAGTTACCCTTTAAAACTTCAATTACACAGATGGGCACAGTACACATTTTTTTGTCATCCCCAAAAGGGTTCTAATCACCGTATGAATCTCCGTTCGAAATCTCACAATCTATTTGAACAAGCTTGGATCTACTTTGGACCACCTGGTTATAAATGAAAAGCCGATGAGACGAACAAATTCTTTTGATCATTTTTATCGGGGATGCAGAAAGAAAGTGTGGTTCTAGTTAAATAGTTTTAGCAGCTGATAGTCTTCGAATATAGCTGAAGAAAGTTTGTTTGCAAGAGGTAGGCCAATTGATATTGAGTGACTGGATTCCGCTCAGTTTCTTTTTCTTCCCCTCTTCTTCTACAAAGTTTGCTTCTTCCATGGTTGTGTGGTAATTAACCATAATGGAAAACCACTAATGTATTGTTGTCTAGGATGATGATGATGATGATGATAATGAAGCGATCACCTCACATATCACGTCTCACGGCTCAACATAATCTTCCTTTCATATGATGTTCAGCTAAAAATCGAATGTTTCCTAGGAGTCCTAATCTAGGCCTCTGTTCCCCAAAGGTTTTAGCGAAAACCGTAAACTGGTACAGCGAGCCCAGATGTAGATGGATTTGTCGTTGTAATGCTGAGAGAGAGACAGTCGGCCCATTGGACTCCATTATTCACATTATTTAGATGTTAATTTCTAAAATTCCGTGCCTTGAAAACTGTATAATTCACGCTTGTGTGAACACCCGGCCCATCCGCATCGAAAGTGCCAGTCAGGACTGATCAAAGCTTGTACGTGGTGAGTCATAGCCATCAACAAAACTTGCATGGGCGAAATCCAGTCATGTGAGCAGTGTAGGACAAGGTTATGATCCTAGTGACAACGCGAGAAGACTTAAGCTCGTGAGCCAGAATAGTGAGTAGTATTAAAAGGGGCTAATGAAGGTACCACGGCCGTGAACCTGCGCGATGGGTCTATTGAAGGTAGCTGTCTAAGTTGGGGTTCCGGTCGTGGTCATATTTCCCTTATTTCCTATTTGAACTGTCTTTTTAGAAGGGAGATGGAAAATAGTCAGGCCCCATGTAGCCACCTTGTGAAGTCAGTACAGATCGATGTTCACTGGGTCATAAGTTAGTACAGCGGAGTTTCTTTTGCACTATTCTGACTGTGCTCAAAGTTGTATCACAACAACAGTATGACCACTTTATCCAGAGCCCTCAATACCGTAAGGCGGCTGTAGGTTTGGTACAGTCTGCCGGGAAGAGTCAGTTGGCATGATGTCGGCTTCATGACGCATTGTACTTGTGTGATGGTAAGGTTTTTATTTGCTGAACTCCAGTTGTTTAGGTTTAAGTTGTAACTGGTCCGGCGTTTCTTTAAATGCTTCTCAGTTTCATTTGTCTTTCGTTTCTTTTGTTCGACATCATAATAAGGTGTAACATTCCACCAATCAAGATGATAGCCCCTTCACTGACGAACAATTTCTTTTGTACGGTTTAGCTGACGTTAATCTATATGTTTGCTTCTAACATCCAATGTCGTCATCGATCCCCTCATGAATTGAGAATTTCTGCGATATTTTGTTTTGTTGCGTCAGTGGTATTTTTTCATTGACTGCAAAGGGACTTTATTTCCGGATAGTTCAACAGACCTTGCCGGTATCTAGGGCCATCTTCTGTTTCTCATTATCCTAATAAACCGTTTCAATATCCAATGAGCAGCTCGCTCGTTGTTGAACTCGTTTCAAATTTGCTGCTTATTGGTGTAACGACCAAACTGTCCTCAGTAAGCCACTAATCTTACATACTGGTCTTGTTTTCAGTCCGATTCTTACACTGCTTTAGACTGCGTTGGTTATACTACTTATTGTACATGTGGCACACGTATCATTTAACCTACTGGTTCCACACGGATTAGGTTTCCACGAGTAATCATAACTAATTTTTTTGCAATTATGCCGTTTATTATCGTTCTATTTGGTACCACTGTCTTCGCTGCCATCTCTAACCTTCGGCATTTGGATGGGCTAACTTACTAGTGTCAAATAAGCTATTTGGCATTATTTATTCGTCCCATCGCCATTGACCAGTCACTTGTATACTGTAGTGAAAGGTGTGGTCCTAACGACTACGCGTTACCGATTAATTCTGAAGTCGTAGAAAATTACCACAAGTAAGTTAAAACTTTTTGGGTCACGTTAACGCAAAATAAAAGAGGCAAATGGGAGAGAACGGAAACACAAAACATCGCTTTGTTTCAAAATGACCGATTTCCGTAAAATTACATACGGTTGGCGGCATCCGTTTCGGATTAACCTGTCACAATGGTCAAAGGAAGCATGCACGTAAGATTCACCACAAGTGGCTTGCATTGTGCCACTTGTGTCTCCACTCACAAATGTAAACCTCGAGGAATAAGACCACGAGTATGAGTGGAGGACCTAACGATCTAACTCGTCAATGCCGGTTAGCCGGATAGTGAGGTGCAACCAACGTATGACCCTAAACACTTTGAAACAAAAAAATAGAGAAACTAAAACGTTAAAATTTAAGGTGAGGAGAAAGATGCTGGAAATATAAAGTGAGAAGTAGTTTTGTACAACGGTACACAGTATCGCACTCTAGACAAGAGGAAGAAGAAAAACGTAAAGTTGGACTGAAGACCAAGACACTCATCATGCAATACACTAATAATGCTAAAGAAAAGAAATGGTAAAAGGCCATACACAGAACTGCAATTGTCCAGACAACGTACCGATCCGACTCGGTGAGTGCTAAGCGCAGAAGTTGACCAAACAATAGATGATAACGTTGGAATCGTTGCACTGGGGTAACCAGACGTGAACTGAGCTGAAGCACAGGTCTCCCAGAGTGATCTGATGGGCTGGCACATCCATTCGCATCGGTAGCCATCTCCCGCCGGTTGACTTCTTCCGAACACGCAACCATCCATCCACTGTAGATTCGATCACGTTCCAGGTGAACCGCTGCTTGCACAGCGCTAGAATGTAGCGAACAGTAAACTGAGTAAAGGTCTGTCATCTGTGGAATCTGACCGGGGGATGGGAACATAAATAAACAATCGGTGCTAAAAAATATGTTGTAAAGATATACTGATAAGAAAGGGCACACCGAGTAGTAAGCTGGGTAAATACCGGAACTTGTAATCACTAGTACAGAATGACTTTTCCAACATATACACCCGCTAGAGTTATGCAATACTGTTACGACTGTTACACAGGGCTGTTTCGAATTAATTCCGTTGGATGACTGAAAATAAATAAGCGATGATCAAATCAAACGATGAGGATATATACGCGAGTTTCCGGAGTACAGTGAGATAGAAATTTTGAAAACAAGACCGCACAAACTAAATGTATAAGTTCGACTGAATAAACAAGCTTGTTAGAAATTATTCAAGTGAACTCACGAGATTCACAGCGGAACTACGCAATGAGATATGCAGGTTACTGAAATACACGCATGCCTGATATGGTGGCCAAGAGGTCAAAAGGACATATGTTTTTCTGACGAAGCTATAAATGAAAGATCTACAACGGGTTTTATTTCATTCCTGTACTGCAATTTCAGAGTTTAGTTGGTCAATGGATCCTAGACGAATTCTTCGCATATCTGGCTATCGATCAGCTCAGCACACGCAAATGCTTATATGTCTGTATAACCTTGACATTGATCTTAAGTAACTTGAGACGAAGAGGGAAAAAATACATATGAACGAGATGTGAAATAGAAATGACCAGTTCACATCTTATAAGTAGAAAACGGGCGTGAAAGGGAAGAAATGAACAGCTCAAAGAGATCAGAATGGAAAGTGCTGCGTGCTACAGATGTTATTTGACAACGAACGACAATTGCGTGGTGGCAGGGACAGATTACGCAAAAAATGCGTACCCACGTGCACAAATACAACTCTGCTCACCTTACCGAGTATTACGGTAATGAGATAACAAGAAAATTGTCCTTACGAAAATTGGTCGTAGCTCTTCCATCCAAATAAACCCTTTGGTTGACATGTACGGAAAAAAGACAGACAAAATTTTCTTTCTTGGAGCCTATCAGTAGTGTCCAGCGGATCGGCGAATAGACAACTCACAACTTACTAGTTATCAAACACTGCTCAGCAGGTGCCAGGAAGCAGCAGATTTCAAACTTACTAACTAGAAGTGATCGCGCAATCATGAATAGGAGTAGAAAGAGAAGCCATCGTATACCACCGAAGATATTGCACAACCAGAGTAACAGAAAGGCCCGCCAAGTCCACTTCAGATCTACCCGAATACGGTTATCATCAACAGCAGAACTATCAGACATTACGGCGTATGCTTGTAGATACAGAAGCAATCCATACAGACGTTGTGTCTCTCTAGGCAAATTCTTCCAAATGAAATAAAAAACGAGCATGAACCAGTCGATGTCGACGATCACACTTTTTATGGCAAGCATGCACGTCATTCCCTCAAACACATAATCACGACGACCACATCCAATAGATTGTGGATAGTCAGAAAAGTGTCGTTTTCAATTCACCGGTTAGAAGGACGACAATCAATTTCATTCAATAACTTACTTACTAATCCACGTTATGATTGTGATTTTTACACATAAATAGTGGATGCTGTATGAGATCGTGAACATCTGATGACAATAGCTGAATATGGCTAACTGTAAAATTGGCTTCATTAACAACAAGCCGACTGTTGCAACATAACGTTTCGGCCACGCTCAGCAAGCGGGAGGTGGACACAGTGTAAACGACGGCTGGGAATGACCATCCGGTCCCGGTATACTTTATTGATGACATCACGAGGACGAAAATCGAGGGCGCTACGAGGAGTTCGTCCTGTGATGTAATTCGTCAAGAAATTTCTACATAAAAATCCGCCACCTAATTCGTAGTTTGCCAGTAAGAGTGTATGAGTACAGCTTGTAAAGTCCTGTACTTCCGTTAAAAAAATTTCTGGATACCAAAATTCCAATCAAGGTTCACGTGAAATCTCGTTCTCAAAAGAACAATTCGACTACGATTGTTCGGTTTGATGAGTGATTAGGCTCCATCCATTACTGAAGAGAGGTCTAACTGTGAAAACTTGGGAATTCGGTTGGACTCGGATAAGTAAAAGCATCACCAAGTCCAGCCCTAGCAAGTGTTCTACCGACCAAACTATCAGGCTATGGTAATAACTCAGAGGTTTCACATTTGAACACAGTTCTCAACCAGTCCACTGTTATATGGAAATCCCACCGAGGTGGTCTCTTTCCTTGGTGAATTTCACATGATGTAGTTAGATGGTGCAGGTAGGGGCAAATGAACTCAAACGTAAAATTTCTGGATTCGCAGAGTCGTTCCGTGACTCACCTTGTAGTCTGGTTATTATTTCTGGGCATTTTGTTCCCGTCGTTGGTTTGAGTGTAGCTAAAGTCAAGATTTTTCCAAACCGGGTCTCCATTAACTTAACGATTGTAATAACCTGTCTGGCGGTGAGGTTGACAGATATAGGCTCACTGACTGTCGGGCTGGCCAGATGCACATGAGAACAGAGTAGTAGCGATCGGGTGTGTATGGATGTTTTAACCTCAACATTCCAAACAACACACACACACACACACACAGAAGGTAATGTAAACACTCGATGTGAGAAAACACTATGGAGCGCCACAGCAATTACTCAAAATCCGTTTAAGTGAAAGTTTGATAAATAAAGAAAATACAAACTGTCACCAGCAGGAAGATAACGCATAAGCAAGTTTATGTCCCCCGGCCGACAGTGAACATCCGTTAAAGATACTGTCACCTCTGAAGCGTTTCATCCAGAGTGAAGAAAAAGCGCATGGGATATTGCATTCATGAGGAATTGGATCAGTCTTCGCCTCGAGTTTCACAAACAAATATATCTCCAAAACAGTCATCCCAGCGCACGTACCATAGGTGAAAGCCAAAGAATGATCGTAATGTGGGAAACAATTACCATAAAGTGACCATTGTCGATAAATACAAAGCTGTGTCGTGGACTTGATAGCTGAAACCCTTGGTTATCAAAGAAGATGAATAAACGTTAACAGTACTATCATAGATGTAGTCATTTTGAGCTAATCATCGACAACAAATTAAAATTGTCTAATTTGTTGTAAAGCCTGTTAATATCTATTCACAAGAATCAGATAAATCTGTCAGTATCCAAGAGTAAGGAAACATTCTGTAAAAAGCTAAGGGGTACTGGATACTCAAACGAATTTCTGAAAGAACTCATAAAAATCATGAGCAAGGCGATAAACTCAGACAGACAAATCAAGAGAACATAGAGAAACGGTCAGCCACTCCTCGCGCCTGGTGTTCTGAAACTGATCGGATTTGCAGTTGGAAGAGAATACGACACAAACATCGAGAAAAAAGACAGGTTGTGGAAGCTCGTGACCTCGTTTAGGACAGGTGCAAACTGCACAACACAGCAACAAAATGATCAAATGACAATGAGACCAACTGCACAAAACTATCACGTGAGGGTATGGTGAAAATGCAGCGGAGCGCCAGTCAGATCCGATAAATTATGCGAACTAGAAAATCGTATTGATGAGGTGAACGACATCAAAGCGTCAATCAAAGGAGAGCGCTAAAAGTTTCCAATAAAAATTTAACCATTTCCGATAAAGGTGCACTGATAAATACCACGGTAAAAAACGTGCTAAAAAACTCTTGAACAAGGTAAACATGCATCATTATTAATTAGGGTGGATGAACATAAAGTTCAGTTGGATGTGACACAAACTGTTCATCCAACACCATCTAACCAGCTGACTTATCAGGTTCAATGTGCTCCTTCGTTGGGTGTCTAGTTCATCTGCTACTTTCTTCAGTCCGTTTATCAGATCATTGAAGCGTCCGTGACACTGTATAGTGTGTTGGGATGAGCAATTAACTGGCTTACTATCATATTCCCGTGTTACGTCTCCCCCACAGTGGAAAATGTACGTATTTCGTAATCATAACACATGGTGATATAACTTCTTAGAAATCTAACTATCACGCTCTTCTCCACAGTCCCGAGCCTGTGCTCCATTGTGTACGGTTTGCAGCTCTGGAATACACCTCAAGTAGCTCAAGCTGAAATCCACCAACGCCACTGTAGAGCATAGAAATTGTAGTAATAATGAGCAGTTTAGCAGATTTATGATTTTAGATGAGACCCAACTGTGAAAAGTGAAGGCTTCGGATGGATTCGAACCAGCGACAGAAACACCATGCCTCAACGCCGCAAGCGCTCTGCCAGCTGAGCTACTGAGCCACACATTCATTCAATTCCATCCGCAGAAGACGCCCAAACTGGTCACGCAGATCGTTGAAATCTATAACAGATCTACATTATGGATATTGGCTGTAACCCACTTTGTACTGATGTGGCTCGTCCACTAAACATCGCTGCCAACTCTTGTCTTTTTGCTACGCTGGTAAAAAGGGATCTGAGACAGGCTGAAACGAAACAGAGAGAGAAAGCCCACAGACAACGTGTCCATTTTGGTATACTTCAATAAGGTGGGGCTGGAAATTTCCATCCAAAATTCAACCCAACAGAGTTCACCGTCTTAAGATGGATCCCTTTAAAGGTATTCTTACAGATTCGTAAGGTACAAATAACAATTTGCACGCTACAGGACTTTTCCTGTTATTCCTAACTCAGTTGAGTTGCATAAATCTAAAATTCCTATTTCTGAATCAACTGCGGAATTGAATCAATGCCTCTTTGGAAGGAAGATTGTGGTGGTCGTTCAAAGAATTTCTTCCGTCAGTTCTTCATTATCATTACTACAACAAAGGTCAGCCACGGTGGGCGAATTACCTGTCAACTCTAGATGTGTGTTTGAAACGCAGGAAATTGCCCGTTAAGATGCACAGAGCGTATCACCAACACGACGTAAAAATAAAGCTTATCCTTGACAGGTACGGAGGTCACTACGGGGTGCCGGTTTGGCTTCCCAACCAAGAAGATCCACGTACCGGGCCTGTGCACACTACTGTACACAACGTCCTAGAGATAGACCCGCGACCAACAATGTAAGTATCGGGAGTGTACGAGGTCGCCACAAGTGTAGCTCAATCAACGCGACCTGTCACAGGTGGTTTGTAGAGCAGGTCACTTGCAGATGAAACCCTCTAACAATGATGACGTCCTTGTACCTCCAGACTGGTATACCTTGGGTTGATGAAATAGGTCATGCAATATCTGAGTGGATATATGGTAGTCTGGATGTGTCAGGGAAAAGCGACTACACAAACCCCGAACCACCGATGTGTTGGAATGAACTAAACATTCGGACACATCACAGACACGTCTTAATCATAAGTGAATGGTGCTACTAATTGCGATAATGTTCGATGGAAGAAAAGACCGAGAAGTAACCATAAGTTGGGCGAGGAATAATGGCACTAAAACCAGCAGACACATCCGGTGGGTCGGCAGCGAAACTGAGCTAGATGTGTTTTAGAATGATGCTTTCTCAAAAGACACGTCGAATAGCCTAGTGACCAAGCATCGAAGAAACTTCAAATAATCTACCCACGTCCGTATCCCGAAGAATTTGTTTATTTACGAAGTAATCTCGGCAAAATCGGGCGCCAACAACAACAATAACAGAAGTAACCTTTATAGGAAAATATTCACAGTCTCAAAATAATGCAAGATTTATGTATGTTTGTGTGTATGTGTAAGTATTCCTTATCTTTCTGTTACCTTGGCGTGGTGGTCAGGCTTGTGTGCTGCTTTGATCCGGAGGGCTGTGCTGACTGCGACTTCAATCGCTGCAGGTTCAACCATGTTAGATTGGCTAAAGGGGAGCAGCCAGACAAAAGGCAAATGCGTTCGTTGTGTATGGTGTCAGTGTGTTGCGTTTTGGTTCGGTTGGTTATTTTCTTTTTTGCCTGATCTGATTCTTTGTATGTGTGATTGGTTTGTCTGTGCAATATTATCTCTGTATGAATGTGCCGAATGTCTTGGGTTGTGATTGTCGAAGCTGTTCTAGATGACTGATGCTGATGCGTATGTGTCACCTGATGCCTTGCGGTACAGGCTTTTGAGCCATATACTCTGGTTGATGGCCCTACTTGATCTACCTTCTAGTTCTGGGCATCCTGGCAGTATCCGATACTCACATGATCCAAGTATCATACTGCATCGGTCCTATCTGCTGCACATGGCAGGGTGGATAGGCGAAAGTATGCTACTGCCAATCACTCACCCTCATACTGCCCCCCAACATTAAGCACCGAGCAGATAATGCTCACTCACGTTTCAGTTACCCAAACAGCAACCTGAAACAGGCCCGCGGACGCAAGACGCTCTGTGCTGGACCATGGAATGTGCGCACGCTGCTGGATCGATGCAGCTCCAAAGGACAGTCAGAACGGTGCATTGCACTGATCGCGATGAAACTGCGTCACTATGGGATCGACATAGCAGCCTTGAGGGAGACAAGGCTTGCAGACCAATGTAAGCTCCGAGAAATAATTGCTGGGTACACCTTCTACTGGATAGGTCACCCGACAGACGGTGCTCGGGAGCATGGTGTCTGTTTCGCAGTCGCTGATCGCATCAACGCTTTGATGATAGGCGAACTGCACGACATCAGCCCTCGAATGCTGTCTATGCGCCTGCGACTCGATCGAAGTAAGTGTGCTACATTTGTTAGTAATTATGGTCCAACTATGTGTCACATTAATTATACAAAGGACAAGTTCTATGATCAACTGTCCGCCATAATCCGGTGGGTGCTGGTGAATGATCGACTGTTATGGGTGACTTGAACGCTCG
This sequence comes from Paragonimus skrjabini miyazakii, assembly GCA_014338405.1. Taxonomy (NCBI): domain Eukaryota; kingdom Metazoa; phylum Platyhelminthes; class Trematoda; order Plagiorchiida; family Troglotrematidae; genus Paragonimus; species Paragonimus skrjabini miyazakii. The sequence goes on along the minus strand of JTDE01003171.1, from coordinate 59,229 downwards.
AGTCGGGCGCGACTCGGTAGCTTGGCCGGGAGTCCTCGGACCCTACGGCATTCGTTCAGTCAATGAGAACCGTGATCGTCTGCTCCACATGTGTACCATTCACGAGCTGGCTATCACAAACACGCGATTCCAGCTGAACGCGAGCGACATCACGACATGGACCCATCCACAAAGGGGTCATCACCACTTGCTCGATTACGTGATGATGCAACAGCGTGACAATCGTGAAGTGCGTATCACGCGAGTGGTGCGCGGCGTTGAAAGTAACACCGACCATAGACTGGCCAGGACTAAATTATTTATCCACATATGCAAGTCTGTTTATTGCAGATCTTCCGGACAACGGCGCAAGTTGGATATCACACGACTGGAAAATTGCGAGATGAAGACTGTTTAACAACGTGCAGCTGCCGCTCATCTGCACGACGCTCCTGTACCCACTATCCCTGAGGGTATGTGGCAATGCATCAAGGATCAGATCACGACGGCAGCCACCGAGACGATCGGTCTCAAACGCCAGAAACGTCTGGACCGGCTCGACGACAACAACGTGGTTACCTCTGAATTGGTACGAGAGAAGAATGCCGCGTGTGTTGCCTCCACAGTGGACACACAAAATGAAGCGAAGATGGCCACGTTCCGGAGTATCCGCTATCAACTAACCGAGCGTGTTCGGAGAATCAAGGACAACTGGTGGATGAAGCGGGGCGAGCGGATGCAGGGCTTCGCAGATCGTCGACAACACAGAGTTCTACGATTCGCTCGAAGCGATCGTCGGTCCATCGATCCAGTCCATTAAACCACTGGTAGACGTGAACACAGGCAGTTCGTGCACCCAGTCAGAGGACATCATGAAGGTCTGGCGCAAACACTTTGGTAGCCTACGAAACCGTTCTGCTACTATTGATTGAGTGACCGTGAACAGCCTGTCGCAACAGTCCATCAAGCCTTCACCCGCTCTCGCTCCGGATTTACTAGAATTGCAGAGAGCGATTGGTCAACTTCGCAAAGAGAAGGCCGCAGGTGAAGATGGATTAC
>JTDE01003171.1:46651-58091 GCA_014338405.1 Paragonimus skrjabini miyazakii | reverse complement strand
CCGGCGATGGAACGTGCACTGCTGCAGCTGGTTCACTCCATCTGGGAGCACGAGGTGGTTTCAAGGATGCTGTGATAGTACCTTTGCTTAAAAATAAAGGTGGCAAGCAATGCCCCGACAGATATCGGGGCATCAGTCTGCTGAGCTGCGCAGACAAGGTGCTTGCCAGAATCCTTCTGAACCGGCTGAATACGGATGTGTTGGAAGCCAATGTTGCTGAGGAGCAATGCGGATTTTGGGCGAGTCGTAGTACGATCGACCTGGTGTTCGCTGTTCAACAGCTTCAAGAGAAGTGCCGGAAACGGAATCAGCTCCTGTATGCCCTCTTCGTAGATTTCATCAAGGCGTTCGATTCCGTGAGCCGCGAGGCGCTGTGGACAGTGCTTGGTAAGTTTGGATGTCCAGGCAAGTTCGTCAATTTGATTAGATTGTTGCATGTGGGCATGGGGGTGAAGGTGCAATCCTGTGGATTTACCTCTGACGATTTTGACATTGTCACCGGCGTGAAGCAAGGTTGTGTCCTGGCCCCCTCCCTATTTGGTTCATATTTGACTGCCAGGTCAACAATTGTTTTACAGGATTCTGGGAAGTACGGCGTTGAGGTAGAGTACCGGACAGATGGGTGCTTACTGAATCTTCGATGTTTCGGCGCCTCAACCTGGTTACATTCCTTAACGATGCGCATGCTTCTGTTCCCGGATGACAGCGCGCCGTTCGCACACAACGAGGACGAACTACAGCGACCGGCCACGCCTTTCGCGACTGCGGCATCCAAGTTTGGACTGGATATCAACACAGCTAAAACATTTTCTTTCTTTCAGCCTTCTCCGGGCAGAGGTGCTATCTGTGCACCTTCATCCCAAATCCGTGTTAATGGAGATTAGCAGCTGTTAGCAGCTGCACAAACTTCTGCCAGTCGGGTATCAATCTGTCCAACGATCCGTTCGTGGACCGCGAGCTGAGAGCTTGTGTGGCTAAGGCTAGTACTGCTTTTGGACGTATTGAAAGACATGTTTGGAAGAACCACAGCTTGAAGCCGAGCACTAAGCTCTTCGTCTACCGCTCAATGGTGCTGTCTATACTGCTGTACGGCAGTGAAACGTGAAACGCGCTATCTAAGCCGCTTTCATTTGCAATGCCTGAGACGCATCTTGGGTATTCAGTGGTCGGACATGGTTCCAAACACTGAGGTACTGCGGCGAGCGGACATGGACGGGATGGAAGCCTTGCTGATGTTGAATCAGCTTCGTTGGCTGGGTCACGTCCGTCGGATGAGCGATGACCGTATTCCGAAGCAGGTACTCTATGAACAACTAAGATCAGGTAAGCGAAATCCTGGTGGTCAAAAGCTGAGATACCAGGATGCTGTGCAGGTAAGTCTTTCACGTTGTAAAATTGATTTTAGATGTTGGGAAGACTTAGCGTTGAACCGGACTGCCTGGAGTACAACGATTCGGACGGGCGTCCGCGAGTTCAACGAGCAGTTATTGCGCGGCCGAGAACGAAAGTGCGCGGTACGCAAAGGAACCATCGGTGCCATAGGTCGTGGTGACATGACTATATGGCGTTGCGATGTGTGCGGCCGCGAATGCGATGGCCGTTTGGGATTAGTAGGTCACCGGCGTACTCATAGTGCACGGTCGGCGAAGAGACAACGAGTACGTTAGGCTGAGATAGGTCATATCAGTATATCCATTCTGCTTTAGTTAATGACTCCATCGACCAAGACCACGGTTGTTTGGTCGTTTGGAAAATAATCCGCACCTCTTTTCAGAAACTTGAGTGTCTGCGGTCATTTACCCATTCTTTTCTTGAGATTTGTTGGTGTATTGAATGATGAATCGTTCGCCTGTTCTTTTAGTAGTTCAACTTTGAATTTTGTTTTTCAACTTTATCCTCTCTAGAATGCGTTAACATGCATTCGTATACTGAAAGGCTTCTTGTATTACAGTTTAAATATCTCTCTTCTTAGTACAGATCTCGTCATTGCAGTCTCTCACTGTTTATTTTCCGAGAGATAAGGGTTTCCTTTTCGTGCTAGCCATTCAACTGGCTAAACAGCATTGGGCAGCTGGACACAAAGGCCTCACTGACATACCTAATGGTCTTATTCCTTCGGGTTTACACCGGATACGTAGTGTGTGGGTAGAACTGCAAGTAGTGCAGCGCAAGCCCCTTGGAATGATGGTTTAAAGCGCAGGTATCCTTTGGCTTCGGTCACTATGACATGCTAATCCGTTTCGGATGCCACCAACCATGTGTAAGTATCATAAAAATAAGGAATAAGCGAATTGACAAACCTAAATATGCACAGTGACTTTCAGATACAATCAGTAACGACTCAAGGAGCATAACATCGGTATATAGCAATAGGAAAGATCAAGCTAAGCACTGTATAAGATTAACACAGAAAATCGATTAGCTACTGATCAGCTAGAACTTAGACGAGAACTCACCATCTGAACAGCCCAGTGTCGTAGTTTTATTCCACGGCCATTGCATCCTTCCAGCGAGGGAAGCAGACGACTAAAATTCAATTTTCGAAAAAGTTACAGGCGAGGACTCGAGAAATTGTTTTTTAACGCAGCTATCAGTGACATTAACAAAAAAAAACCTCACACAAGAAAAAATGCGGGTATGATCAACGGGATTAGCAATAAAGCGCACATCTTATGTTTAAAGTGAAACAACGCTGTGTCATTCAGTCGGTTATAAGTGGACATGAGAGTAAACCAAGCAAGTGAACGAAGCCCAAGTAAGTCAGCTACTTGCGAAAACGCCGCTTACTCTCGGTGGAAGTAGAGAAGTTCGGGCCAGTTGACAAGCAGCATGCTTGGGTTTTCACGCATTAACGGTGGGATCCTGTACAAATCGACAGCACCGGTGCTGTCGCCGTCAGCCTGTGGTTTCAGACGATTAGCGCATACCGCCTCAACCCAGAACACCTAGAAACGCACAGTGAAATGAGAGGGATCAGTGAATCGACTCGCAATCAAGATGAAGTGAGTCAGAAAACAGTCCGGCTGCAAGCCAATACGTATAGAAAGTCAAAATTATTTTAACTTGCGATTTAAGCCTCACATCATACACATGTTGCAGGAAATTGACATAGCTTCGTTCGGTGTCCAAAAGTTCTTCAACAGCAAGCTGAAACCGCTTATCCGGACTGGCAGATTTAGCAAGCGACAAATCGGTATTCGCGGTGGGGCTCGAAGAGGGGCGACCAGTTACTTCAGACAAGGAGTGGACCGGAGACGTAGGACCGGACTCAGAGGGCTGACAACAGGGAGAAGGGAAGGAGACAGCTAGCGTTCGTTAATGCTCAGTAAAGTTAACAGTATTTGTGTGCAACCCAAACAAATACCTAAGACTAACGAAATAGCATGCTGATTCAATGAAGAAGTTAGGTAAAACCAGTCAACAAACAGTAAAAACATCATTAGAAAAAGGCTTTGTCGATGTCACCAAGCGGTGGAAAAGTGCGATAATTAACAGAACAGGTGGTGAGATAAAGTTGCAATTAGACCCAGGCTAATGTGACGCTTAGATGGCGCGTTAAGCAATGAGGTCACGTACACGGAATGTGCACTACCGTCCATCAAAACTGAAGGGAGGGGAAATGAATTGATATAGAAATTTACCTTTGCCGTGTTCATCTAACCAATGCGATTTAATTGGTAGGTAAGTGAATTACATGACGAAAAACGCGAACCATAGCGAAATACTATATGTTTTGTACCCGACATCCGATATACGCAATTGGATATTTACAAAAATCGATGTATCACATACCGACGAGGATACTAATTGTTTCGTATCCGTAGGATCGCAAATAAGCGGTGTGCCAGGCTGATGATGCCGGGGGAAATTGGCACGAGAGATGTGTTGACGCAGTTCGGCAATCACCCTTTGGCACTCATTCTCAACGTTCTCCACCTCTTTGAGTAGGTCCCGTAGTGTTAGCTGAAGTTAAACAAAATGATGTAGGGAGGGGGAACTAAACAGGTGATTCGGACAACCATGTGCAAAATTGAGGTCATTGATTTGAAAATAATGCAAAATGATATGGAATTCCTGAAAATAAGTAAAGCAAACGACAGAAGATGCGGATAAGAATGTTACAAATTTTCGGTATTGAAGGCTCAAGCAACAACAAGTAAGCTTTCAACAAGCGCAGTACCCAAAATTAGGCGCCTAATCCGCGTAGCGGACAGGATATGATGTTAATTTCTCTGAATGCAAACTATTTAGGCATATCACAACACTTTTGTCACCTCTAAGCAAGTTGCGTGATTCTCTCATGAAATTACAAATTTAAATACCAATATTAACACTTTTTTCATATTTGAGCAGTTTACGTGAGTACTACGAGTTGAACTGTTGTTGCTTCTGATGGTGATCCACAAAGTACAAATAGGTGGAAAAACCCTAGTCAAAAAACGGAGATTCACGAAACAAAGTAAACAAATATACGAATACAGGCTCACCATCGGCTACAACACACAGCCATGTCGGGCAGGATTACTAAAGAGCGATATGGGTGGTCAAGAATTCTCCAACTTGGCAGGAGGCAGCTTCCAGACGTGTTCCATGTGGCGATCAAACCTCGGATCAATTCGTCCCTAGGACACTATAAGGGTTCTCCCAACCATCAGTAGCCATACTTCACGGTGTGCGGTGCGGCAGACGCTCCGTTGACATGCGGAATACATGATCCAATGAGCGTAGACTGTGCTCTTTCGTGAACACTCAATTTGTTCAACACAGCCTGCAGTTCTTTGCAGAACTGAACAAAGCAATGCCGTCCATATACCCAACATGAGCCAGGTTACTACCTGACAGAAGCACCAATAGGAGATCCTCGGAAAAGTCAAGTATTCCACCAAGAACATCATCGCACAGTTGACGACGAGGAGACCCGTGGTCCCTGACTGACACAATTTGACATGATGCCCAGATATCAGTTAAGATATGTAAACATCGCAAAAACGTGTCAAATCACAATAATCGGTGCTTTTGCCATAATTAGTGGTTCAGTCAAACCTCCAAACCTTATTGTATTTAGGCTTCCTGTTTGTTAAAAATCACTCAAATGAAGTCGAGCTAATGCCGTACTTTTGAAGAAATCCAATTGACGATTAGTCTAGGACTGAATGTGTTCTTGTAAACCAATACCAACCGATTTATACCATGATCCCTCTCCTTTAACCACAAAACGGCGCTACATTGTGGTAATATGGCAAGTGAGCATTAGAGTCAAACACTGGTGTGTTGATGCTGGGGCCTATAATGATGTATGATGTCCATAAGTTTCGTTTACCTGTGAAGTGATCGACCAATAGAGCTATTGGTGCATTTCTGTACATAAATACTTTATTCAATCATAAGGCCGCAACTGAGAACAGCGGATTATGGAATCAAGAGTTTCACACAGATCCCCTCCGGTTTACGCCTGCACAATTGAAGACGTGGACAAACGGTGAGTTATATTCACATTAGCCGTAAAAGGGTCACATCAATATGGTGGGAGCATGTGTGCGTACGTGTGTTATCCATTACTCAAGTGCATCATATCATTTGTTATCGACCATGACGTGAGTAAAATGATTCTGTGCCAAAATACCTACAGTCCACATCCCCACGGTCTACAATACACATAGTTCACAATCCTGACATTTCAAAATCCTGAGTGCCTAAACACAGGTGAGTAAAAAAATCTGTCAGGATAACGAAACGATTCAAAACACTGGCATTCTTGTAATGGCGAACACGTACTGACAGTAAATCCATCCATAAGAATGTCGGGATATGATGTAATTTACCTATAAGATTGAGTTGATTTGACCCGTTAATCTGATTGAACGAGAGTACGATCGACTTTGGGTGCATGATCAACAATGTTCGATTGTACAAAGGTAGTTTAGGCTAATGTGCGGTTGATACTAAAATTTCATAAACCGCGAACATTACACACTAGCAAAAGCAAAATCATCAACAGTACTACTTCACAATTAATGTGGGTCGTCCGTCAGGATAAATGATAAAAAATGGGAGAATATGAAGCAGATTATGGCGTGAGGCTGGAGTGATCAGAAAATATTGGCACGGGCCAGTAAGGCGTGTGGGCAGTGGTAAGCGAAAAGCATGTAATAAGGGATAACGATCACATATTAAAAAAACAGTAAGCTGCAACACCAGATCACCAAGCTTATGCTTGAAATCTTCCATAGATAGTGCTGGCACCACATCCTGTAGAACAAAGTTTCAACGGCCGATGAGGTCACAAAACGGCCGGACTTTGACGTTACGTAAACATTTGTGTATTCCGATGACTGACCAAGCTAAACCCAACCGTGTGAAGACCAAGACGACAAAATCAATCATGGCGGGCCAACGGGAAGAGTTGTAGCAAAATACAGTATCACGGTCGTCTAGGTTGGAAACTGGAAGAAAACTGACATCTTTTCTGAAAAATAGATACTGATTCGAGTTCCCTTCCATCAAGCCCCTACCTTGTGGCAGATGGTTTCGAGCTAAAGGCTTTCGTTAAGAATTCTAATCGATCTTTTATCTAGATTTGAAAGTCCTAGCAGTGTATCAACACACATACCACCACGAAGAATACTTAAAAAGCTACCAATTCCATACTGCATCAGCTCCCGCACACCAAGAACCAGCTTTCCCCTTATGTTGCACATAATGGGGTGAACAAGTAAAGATATGTTGCCGGTGATCTCTCCATTGCACTCTCGCACTAATCTTTAAGGTTCTGCCTGACCTCTGTTTCTATCAATTAGTTCGCAGCTCCCAAAAAATGCAGATAATCAACGTAAGCTTATCTTGGTCAATCTTAGTCTCCGTTACTCAGTATCCCGTATCCATCGTCTTCCCTGGGGCCTACAATACGAGTTAAAATATGTGATTAAACAATGACGTTCTAAAACAGTCAGATCAGCAAGCTACCCTCACTAACATGTTCGATTCACTGAATACAGAAGCATGCTGCACCTCAGACGTGTGTGATGTATATCACAGATATCTGACCGCTTGTCCTCTATTTAGGGAATTTCCTACCACGATAGATCAAAGTAAAGCTTAAATAATCTAACTAGATTATATGTGTAGTCTTATCCTCCAATGATCATATATGCATTTTTTTCATCCAAAATCTCGTCATCACACGTATGGGAGACCTGAATCGGATCCCTATGCTACTTCAGCGTCGTTGTAGAGTGCAAAGGGTTGCTGAAAGGTTACTGAACAGACTCCGAGTTCGTTCGGAAGCAAACGGTAACTGACTTTCCTCCTAGTAGCTACGGTAAGCTGACTACAGCAACAGGAACGTTTGAAACTGCCATGCTTCTTTAAACGCGATAGCCAAGAGCATAATGTTACTAGTTTACACACAACACATGCACGCTATATGCTAACAGTTTGTCAATTTCGTCATACTGTCACCGGACAAAGGCACCAGTGCACCAAAACACGGATATAACCCTAAGTCGCCGGAATTGGATGGCGAGGACGTCTCATAGTGTGGACGCATGTAGGAAGTGTCGTTTATTGCGTGCGCGAAGGACCGACCACACCATCCTAATTGGACGTTGACAGCAGCTACGACGGTCGATCGTTCAAATTATTTGTCTGTTTCCCGTTTGGTCTGCGGATTGGGCAGAGAAGCATCTTGGTCCGAGTTGTTCATATCAGAATAAGTATATAAGACAATAAGGGCAATGCTAGTGGGAACACACAGTATGAAGTACCTACACGCATGTCCGCAGTGACCAGATCAGCGAAACGAGACCTGAATTGTTTGGGATCGGTGAGCACCTTCACAGTTTCCTCCCGTGAAGCACAAAAAGCAGTCAGTTTAGTTAGCTGTTCGCGGCAATCTTGTAACGTCCAATCAGCGAACTTGTCTATCGGACCGGTCCCATCGACAACCTCGTGCCCGTGACGCAACCATTTACGTGCCTACCACAGAAATGGAACAGATAAATTCGCGGCTGATGAACATACTGGAAAGAACGAAAATATGCAAACGATCAGATGTTAAAAGGCATTAACATCTACTGACACGCAAGTAAATCATCGCCAACTTTCGTCCGACGAAATTGATCACACTCGGAGCACAACACTGCTACCGTTAACCGTTAAGTGAGAACAAGGACTGACATGGAATGGTCAACGATTCGGAAAATGTTCCATACTTTCCACTATGTACCGTATATACATATATATATATATATTAATACATCATCTACTGTTGGCCATTAGCAATAAGTATAAGCATATACGGGGACATCGATTTAAACATGCACGTACGCTAAATATGATAGAATGCTAAAAGCCCCACAACGGACGAAAAACAGCAGAAGCAACCGGAAAGCCAATAACTGACACAAAAACACAACAATCATGATACCGACTTTATGACCGCTATCTTACCGCATGGAAAACAATATTTTTCGGCCCAAATCACGCAGCCACTGAGGTTTTACTGGACAGTTTTGAGGAGGAAGCTTTTGTCTCTCGAACAATTTGATACAGGGACCGATCACCTTAACATCTGGCTTAGGCCGACGGAAATGTGAACGGTGTGGCTATTATTTGGGTGGTTATCGGAAAACAAGTCTCAACCACTAAGTAGTCTATGCGAAAAAACAAAGGAAGTTTGTCGGCAAGCTACACTTACCTGCTCATAAACTATGCCATCGAACCGTGCCGTTGCTTACGCGTTAAAATGGTCAATTATGTGAAACACAACGAAGAACCGGTGCTTTAACACCCAGTCCTTTGACACCACCCAGGTAAACAAGCCAGGGAAGACAGAGCTTGTTGAGGCCGATGTCACATTGCCGCTATAAGTGGTAGCTAAATCACCAGTGAGGAAAGATAGTATAACAAAGCGTGGCAAGAAATTTTTCTGCGTAAGTGACCAGCATCATACTGCATGCACACTATTCAGTTACTTGAAGTAACTACCAGGGGTCGAGAATAGATTACTTTATAACGTTTCACTCCAGAGTGACCACTCTTGAAGAACCCGAAAATTGGTGGCTCAGGGTGGTGGACCAAGTGAGATGGGATCACTACGCTTGTGATCACCGTAAGGTCTACAGGGGTGATCATTGAGATTCATGTTTCTTACACAAACCGAACCGTTTTTACAGAAGTAGTCTTTGTGAATGGAACACTGTAGAAGGGTTACGTAGCAGAAGGCGACAGAAAGCATGTCGCAGACAGGGTAGTAAAATACCCAGCCATAACTTTTATTTGGCAGGGAACTCACATTGATAATTTCACTGTAAAACTCGTGCAGTCGACTCAATTTCTCGACCGCATTGTGCAGTCGGGTCTTGGCCAATACAAGCAATTGATCAAACAAGATCGGCCACTGTTCAGCATCTGAGGGCAGAAGTAATGGGGGTAAATCCAGTTGAACTTCGACGTCCGGGGTGGGGCTGCCAGTCAGGTCACAATCGCTCTCGCTGTCTGAATGCACGCTAAACCGTGTGAGCGACTCGATGCCATGAAGAACTAAATTGGGGACAAATAAGATCAGACAAAGATAATCGCAGTCAACGTCGGTGTCAGCAGCAGAAGTTGTCGCTGATAGGTAGTGACGACCGACTCTGCTATATAAAGAAGTTATACATGGATATGGATACTGCCAGAATAGTCAGACTTAGACAGGTAAACGATTAAAGTTACTAACAAAAGTATTTGGCTCCAAAGTCTGAACCGCAAGGTGGCAGGTATGTCACACTGTCGTAAGGACGTGAGGGGATTAAGACATATATCACCACAAGATGCTAACAGACCATAGATCAAGTGTACAAAGGTAAAAGTTCAAAGATTCGTTCGAGGTGCTACAAGCACTAGACTGGGAGCATGTGATAATCAGGACCGTATTCAAATGGATATGTTTATCGCAGGATCAGTTATCGTCTGATATGTGAGACAACAAACCGGACGGGCACAACAAATCGTCTGATCTGCTTAACGATCGATCTGGCGTGTCATCAATGACAATCAGTTTAATGTATTCAAGACTAACCTTCAGATGAAAGAAAAGGAGAAGCTGTCGAACCTACTTACGGCGCTTTTGGCTGTCGCAGTTTCGATGACATGCATAACAGATTGCCCTCGTATAACACGGCCTTGACTAAGTACCTCGATGTCTTCCAGATCTAATAGATGCCTTATGACGATCGCACGACTAGGAATCAAGAAATTCCTACCCTACAAATCAAATATGTCAGTTTATTTCAAGCCAGCTTCGTAATTTTCAACAGGTGGTTGTCTAGTCTAGTAATTGTTGGCTCACGGACGATCTGTCCGGCACAAACCGGTAGACAGTGGTAGCATTTTATTTAGCACATTAAAATACCCCTTCTTCTTATGGGTAGGCGAACTTTTCTCCAAAGCAAAATTAAAAGCTGTATGATCCATCTTCAAAAACAGTCTCAACGTCTCAATTTCAATGAGCAGCTTCATGTGTGAAACAACAATTATGATCAATAAATCCTTGGCAACCTCGGCAAGAGGTTAGATGTAAGCAATATCTCCAGCGAAGTAGACTCACAAGGAAAATTTTTATCTCGCGGAAATTCCCCTTTAATCACAAAAGAAAATCGTGACGAACGAACGTTTTCGACAATTCCTCGTCAGATGAATACAATTATGTAGGTTCAGCGAGAACAAAACAGTATGCCAAACAACACAAAGAGGTTTAGCAAAACGATACTGGATCCCTTAGAGCGTTACAAAAGTTCCAAACATCAACAGGCTAGTCACTTGAATGGCAAAAATCACCAGTGTTAATGAACTGATTGCTGTTCGATTACGCAATCCGACTTTGAATTGACACAAAAAATCAGTGCAAACCCTGCAGTTGCCGTGGCCAAAGGTCACACCATCGATCTGCATGCACATCCAAACTCCAACCGATAGTTCTGCAAGGTAATGGTGGATGGAATTCCAAACCACTCATCACTGACATTGGTAAGTTGTTATGTCAGCGACTAGCCTATGGAAGTTTAGAAATTTTGTAACGATCTACGGCATTCAATGACGTTCTGCTAAACCTTTTACGTTGTTAACATACTGTTTTAACCTCGCTTAACCTATATTGTTGTATCCAGCTGATGATGAATTACCGAGAACTGTTACCCGTCAGTGAACTAGTTTCTATCTTCTGTCCTAATCGCTGATTGTCGCGAAAGTTCACTGAGGTAACGCTCCCCAAGAACCTGTTAAAATCATCATCATCATCATAGACAGCAATACATCAGTGGTTCACATTGATGAATAACTGCCACACAACTACGAAGAAGAAAAAGCAAACCCTGTATAGGAAGAGAGAAGAAAAGAAGGGAAGGGGAGGGGACCTAACCACTAAAAAATAGCTACGTCTACATTCAAACATACAACATCA
>JTDE01003171.1:14177-34229 GCA_014338405.1 Paragonimus skrjabini miyazakii | reverse complement strand
TTCTTCCTCTTAGTCTTTTCTCAATAATTTTCACCCTTCTTAGTAACGTTTTCTTCTAGGATATTCCACGTCACTGTTGAGGTGAGCGGCGGCCCGAGCCACATTCCCTTTTGGTCAGGCTCATGGCTGTTTTGATGATGATGATGATGATGATACGATTAAGGATGACATGCTCCTTGCGGTTGACCTAATAGCCTATTCCCGGACCGAATCAGCATCGCTGAGTATTGGGGTAATACATATGCCATCATTGAATCACTAGCACAAAGACCGCCACGTGCACATTCTTCCATCACATTACCGGAGACAAAAGTGCATTTCATTAATTCCCCCTCGACACTTCAATCGACCTTCCAAGATCAATCAGCATGCAAAATTCGACGGAAATGTGTTGGAACGGATAAACTCATGAAGTTTATACACAGGGACAACTAAGAAGCAGTGACTGGACGAATTGTTGATGTATATCAGAGGTCGCGTAAGAGACGGTTACAGAAATGCCATAGTAATAACAGGCAAAAATAGCAAACTGCTTTATTTACTCTAACAGAATAGGTATTTCGACGGAACTGACAGGCAATGCCTTTCTGACCCTTGTCGCCTGAGTGTTGCAAACCACGTTGTGTAAATGCTAGGGCGTCTTTCAACAGCGGGTCAGAGTGAAACTAATCCAAATACGGATACCGCCAACACAACACAAAATTAATGATGACAATAAATGCGAAACAGAACAATTGCGCAAGCAGCTAGTTGGAAGCATCGGTGAGTGGAACATATTCTTATTAAGATCCCCTTGGTGCGAATGAAACAGAATGGAAACCACCGAAACTGATCAGACGCGAAAATGATAAAATTATTGACACTAAAATCGCAGGTATGTCAGTAGGTCACTAAGCAACAAACCATACCAGCAAACACCCGACAAAACAACGCTCGCCTTCAAAATGATAAAAAGGAACTCGCCAACTAAGTTGTCCTTGACACAACTGAGGTAGAAATCTTGAGAATCAGGTTGATGAAAACAAAATCAAATAGAACTTACTCATCTTGTTTACCAAACATGACAACGATCAATCATAACAAAAACATGAGCACATTACACAAGTAAACAGGTTACTGACAACATCAAGACGGTCGTTGACATGTCAACTTACATCATGGAATTGTTTCTCAACATCCTGCATAAGTTTGACAATTCCTGTACGCTTCTTATATTGCTTCCAATACGTTGTAAAATGAGTCCGAGCTTCTGTCAGTCTTACCACTATGTGTTCCAAGCTTATCACGTGAAAAACGCGATCTACGGGCAAACTAAACGCAGTTCCTCGGTGGGCCCACGCAGAAGCATCCGAATCATTGCTGTACGACAAGTCTGACGGAGATTTATCAGATTCCGCGTGTGAATTATCAACATTGGTGAGGTTACGCAGACTGTGTCGTAGTTGAAGGCCTTCGACTTCCAAAGAGTTCACAGCTTCTAACCACTGGCGTCGTTTTTTCTTTATTTTATTCAGAGTACGCGATGAGTAGACCACATTTAGACTGTGCACATTTTCGCCTGTTTCAAAATCACTTAGTGATGCCTCAGAATCCTTTCGTTTAAGGAGTTTCAAAAGATCTCGTTCTCGATTGCATATGCGTTCCACTTTGTCCCGAAACTGTTCAATGCTCTGTAACACAAACGACGTAGGTGAGACGTTACTGAACATGTTTCGAATGAGAATTTTGATTTGGTTAGTTTACAATCAATGGGGTTGGATAAACAGGAAGCGCAAAGCAGCAGTTGTGTAAAACAAAACAAGCTAAAACGAAGTGAGAGCAAGCACTGTGGTCACGATCCACAGAGTTCCTAAAAAGATAGTCAGGCAACACAATTTGCATACGAAATGAGGGCGCGGCTAAACCGCACTCAGGATTGGCTAATTACAAACCAATCGACAATGTGGCCATGGTCGGATCGAGGCCGCGATGGAATAGAACGATATTGTGTGTACGTATGCAGACTGGCCATGCGTGCGGGTAGAAGGGTTGGAATAACCACGATAGTATGCTTCACTTCGAGTGTATCGGTTAGCATGATTCGCATGCGAAAAGCAAGTTAACATATAAAGCACACACACACCGGTTGTCAACTTCACATACGTGTGGAGAGGCGGAGGCCAACAAACCGGTAAAATAACGATCCAAAATATGTTGTAGAACCTGAGTAAGAAGTTAATGAGAATGGAGCTGAGTGAGACAAAAATGGAGTTGATAACAAACGATGACGAATTCAGGTGCTTTCAAGACCTGGAAACAATAAAAATGAAACGTTTATGGTGAAGTTAGCTTGAGTCTAAAGCGCTACAAAAGTCAAAACTGGTGAGGAAGCTCACAAACATCCGTATTGAGTTGTTCTTTATATACGCCTCTTTTTCATAGTTTCGTTTGTAGGACGCTGCACCATATTAATTCACATGTACTCGCACCCAAAACGAATATTAAAAACGTGGAACTCACTAATCGATCCCGCAACCAAAAATCAACGTTGAACAACAGCTGACCACCAATGTCTGTGGGTAAATGTTCAGGATCAATGAAATGGAACAGTTCGGAAACTTTATCCATAAAACTAATGGGGTGCACCGATTCATCGCGTATCCAAGTCATTGTACGCTCGACAAAAAAACGTTGCAGAAATCCTTGAGGTTTCAGAATGTAAATGTGTTCCAATCCACTGGGAGAATACTCCTTGAGGAAAAATAACGAATTATGCAACAACTGACAGAGATACATGCTTTCAATTTGGCGACAACTGTCTTGACTGAACTCCAATCACTAGTCCGACGATCAATCAGTGCCACACAAGCGTGAATAGAAGCATGCGTTCTAGAACCAGACAACTAGAATGGTATTCGTTTGCGTAATACTTACGATGGCAAAGTGGCAAAATACCGCATAAGTAGCACAAACGACTCATCCGGAAGTGTTCCACTGCACGAATCGGGAAATATGATAAGTGATCTGAATTCTCTGTCATGGGAACCTAGGGAAACGATGCATGAAGGTTACGCGAAAATTACCAGTGAATATGGCATATTTCATACGCAAAATATCCGCTATATCATCTGCCAACACTTTGGTTTCCGGGAGAGACATGGTGCATCAACATCGATTAAGGGCACAGTAAACATACTGCAGCAATCATCCCTGAGTGTACACTCACAAAGCGGCCGATGATAAACTACCTGAAATGAACGGATCCGAAACGTTACAATTATAAACCAAAAGTAAACATACTAATGATTTAATAGTCTGCATTCGCATGGAGACAAATGGCAACGCAACAGCATGTTGGACAATGTTTCTATCGAACCATAAATACATTGAGAAGTTTTTAAGGTGATCAGCGACAGCCATATCACAAAAAGACGACGTCGTGATTGTGTGTGGGTCATGATATTGTCAGGAGGGACACACTTAAAAAACAGAAAAAACAGGGTTCCAAACTGAAATTGAAGAGAATAAAACGCAAAAGGAATTCGGCTGGCAACAGACTGCAGCTAATTTTGTTTGTCGGGAACAAAGTGCCACCTTTACTCAGGCTTTCAACACGGAAACGAAATGCTGCTACATTAAAACCGCTCAGTTTAGCTTAACAGGTCGCACAGTTATTTGTCACTTTATCTACCATTGCTGGTATCTTCGACAGCCCACGCTTTATTGCCCAGACTGAAAATGTACATATGGAAATGAGTCTCAATCAATGTTTAACTACAGGGAGTAAACCGCAAAGCATAAGTAATATGCTAATGTGGTAGAATAAAACTGTTACTACGAAGACAGAGGCTTTAGATTGGTAAACTTCTAACGACAAACACGTCCAACATCACCAGCTCAGGACGTCTTCAAACTAATGGTAGTTAACACCGGATGATAACGGCAATGTAAATTACTTGTCTAGCCAGATGCTCGGCTAACTCGGAAACGCAGCCAACTAACAACATATGGTACACATTTTCTAGTCCAGTGAGTTGCATGATAGACATCTTGCGCCGAGTCACTAGTATCGGTGTTTGAGAACTTGCGCATAAGTACAGCATATAATTGAGGATGAAACTGCTGCTAGTAATCGAGTCAGGCGTTGTAGGAGTTGCATAAAACACCTGTGTGAAGATGTAATACACCTACATAGCCAAACAGTGACTGAATGCCAGTGACAAGCGTACGCAATCTGACCAGTTTAGAGTAAATAACCAGAGCATAACAGAGACTAAGCAAGGCCTGTGTTGCGTTAACAAGACAGTCCAGATCGGCCTGACGTGCAGCTATAATTGTTGGTCAACTTGATCAGGAGGATCCACAGTCATGTTTGATGGTGCGTTTCTACGTTTCCGTCACAAAACAAACCAGTTCGTTGTCCGATTACCTAAACTGTGATGCAACAGGCTCGCAGCAACTCAACAGGAATGACAGCTACCAACAAATCACCCCGTCACGGGTCTGAGTTCCAGGTGCTGACGCCAATTCCTTCTAGGTCTTAAGAATGTCCGGCCTGCATGTGATCATTTGCGTCACTTGACAGTGAACACCATGTAAGGTAAGATCTGAAATTCTTTTTTGATGCAGTGAAAGATTGGTAACACCATTCAGTTATGAAAGTGAGTCATAGTAAGCAACAGCAACGAGAGGCAGACGCAGTGTCCCATAATCAATAATAGCTCGTAAAAACAGTGAACAGCAAACAAAATGTACACCCGATATTCACTTAACATTACACTGACTTGACAAAGCCGTGAAGATAAGTCAACTGTACAGAACGTAAGTTTCACTGTCAAAATGATCAAACCTCTAGTCCCCCGAATCCCCAACCAAAGGCAATAAAAAGAACAAGTACAATAAACGACGTTATTTCCTCCGTCTGAAATTGTTGTGTAAGGGCTTTGCATTTATAGGTTACAAATGGTAGATAAAGCACCAGCTAGAAACGCTTCGAGAAATCTGGTTGTTTGGTTGACGTCCAATCAATAGTTGGGCAAATAACAATGCTCCGGAGCGTTGTAACTCACATCCTGCTTCAGAGTCGAAATCAGGTTGGGATTCTCCTGTGTTAACATATCTCCGCTGAAGACGCTTTTTGTATGTCAGCAACTGATCTAAACACAGCGAGTGTCTGTTCGCGTTCGGTCTGTCCAATATCGTGTCAGAAGGGGACATGGTTCATAAGCACTTGGCCACAGATACTTTTTTGAGAATCAGATGTACCCAACAAAATTTCCAAAAATAACTGCCGATCCGGGCGCGTTCCGTTCGGACTAAGTGACAACATTTGATTTGCACGACGCACCCAGGCTTGCGTGTAAACCTTCACCTCGCATACCACGTTTTCCCTGTCGTCTGAGATGTTGGCTGTGTCCACCAAGTAAGACCCACACGACTTCCATATATTTAATCTTGCGTCTTGTTGTCTTTGTTAGAGCATCCATCCCGTTACCGCCTCCGTCCTCGAAAAATAAAACGACCGACTCAGTCCTAATTAGCGGACCTGTTCAGGGCGGTCGATACTTTTTATGCCGCCATGCTCATTAATGACCCCAAATCTTTTTTTCTCGGTAACTGTTCTCATTAATGATTCGGGAATAATTTTTGGTCACTATGTGCCATATAAACACCTTGTATTCTTTCGCCTTTCCGCACACGTTTTGGGGTGGAACAAGGCTGTTTTTTAGGACGCGTCTTTTGGCATGTCTTGGGAGCAATTCACGGGACAGTTGAGGTATTTTCGGGACCGAGATTTACCGTGTTAACTATCACCGGGACGAGAATCCGATTTTATCGAGTGCAGCCAAATATCGAGAACGAACCAGCGTATCGCTTCGAGGGTTTACAACAGTCTTCCGATTCCGTTCCCTATTTCTTCATTCCTGACAGCCACTAGGGATACACGACATTGAACCACATCAAGCGGTATTCGGAGTTTATCACTGAAAATGACTTCCGCGCAGGATAATCTGGCAGGCAAACGAGGATTCGGAGTTGCTCCTCAGTATAATGGGAAAGTCCTCAGAATCTCGGAATGTATCCATAATAACCCTTAATCTCCCATTTCATTGTGGGCGGAAAGTGGAAAGTTTCTGCGACAACATTCAGCAGAGGGCTGTAGCGCACAATGAATGTTATCGATCGTCACCAGGGTTCCTGAGAATCCAAATGGGCCGAGTAGTTGATGATGATGATGAGTAGTTGACACCGATGCTGAGTGGTTGCCTCCAATGTAATATTTTGCATTAGAAAGCTCTACAGCACTTGTAGGTGTCCAGGATGATGAAGTTCTGTCCATCGAGAGGTCATGTGAAATCAGTGTGTTTATGTGACCGTGGACTTTTCGGGACAAGCCACGAGTGTAACAGTGTTTTACAAGGTAGGTTTGGGGCTAATGCATACTTTTCACCTGCGCGTGTCAGATTTTCCAGGCCACCGTCTGTTTTGGTTACCGTATACAACTCTGTAGATAAACCCTTGTATGGTTGAGTCCAGGGTGTTCGGCATGAATTTACCAGATTACGCAGACACGAATTTCTACTGATATGATCACGCGTTCGCCGAATAAAATGCAACCTTTGAAGAATGAAGGGAAGCCGTGACGTTACGCCAACAGCTTGGACTATTCTTAAGGACAGAAATTTAATCAATTGCGTGTGATGTTATTAACTAACCTGGTGGAGCGTGCCACATCGCTCGGACATTACGGAACCATTGTAAAAAACAGGCAGAGGGAGCGAACGGTTTTCACGAAGAAACAGTTGACTTACGGTTGGAAGCAGATGCCTGTAATAACGACACATTTGGGTTAGCGAGGCTGTAATCTACTGGAACATGATAGTGCGTGAGCCTGAGCGACAGACGTTGCAGATAAAAAGCAGACGTCAAAGCAATAAATCAGCAACACGGTGGACCAACATCGGGGTCGATTCGCAGTATACATATGAACGGTCTCCTTTGATGCAAACAGGGTCGGCAGAGTTATATGATATGCCACCGTTGTGAGCTGACGGCCGAAGAGCATATTGTGAAACTTTTGATAACAAACACTACAGCTAAGGTCTCCTTTTCAATCTTTTGACAGATCGGGCTGCGTGAACACAGGAAATATATGGGAAATCGTGTTAATTCCATGATTCGATGCATCGGTTGATGTGTCAGTAGAACGTCTGATTGAAGTATTGTCATGATTCCTTCAAAAGCTCGTTTACAGCCTGGTACTTTCATCTTTTGCCGAGATTTTGTTCCGGGTTCTCATATGCTATGCCCACACGGTGAAAATAAACTGCAGTGATTGTCCAGACCTGGAAAAAAGCTGGGTGGGACAACGTTGGTCAAAAGAGGCACGTTGTTTATGACCCCCTGTTGCTATGATCAATGTAATAACCATTTCTGTCAATGACACATCCAACGTATTTGATGGAGTGTTCAAAAATATGCATCTGCCCTGGCGGATGCGAAAGCCATAACGATGGAAGGAAATACACAGTTTTTCCAGACTTGTCAGTAACCGATCAGCATCCGACCTTTTAGAGGTAGGATAAACCTAACCCTAAGAGCAGGAATCGGAAGTCACATTCGATGTATTTTATGTCATTCATGAGGTAAGGACTTCATGTTCATGTGAATAATTGCTTCTGCCTTCAGGTGGCACAGAAGGTCATGAGTTTACACAAATATAGTCGCATTTTCACCTGCTTTGTCAGATCGTAGGTGCCGGTGAATACATACGCTATCGGTAAACTGCTGTCTTTGTCTTTTTAGGTGTCTTATCTTGCCGCACCATAATTCGCGGGTCATACACAGTCGGTCGGGGTTTAGGGTGTTCGGTCAAGACAGTCGTTCGAAGTGTTGGTACTCTCAGACAAAACACGATCAAACCACGACGCAGTTCAGGTATGCTGTGGCCCCCGGATTAGAACTGACATGAAATAACCACACGAAGTGGTAAACGTATTGCAATATACGAGAAAGAAGATACTGAGGGAGGTAAGAGAAGAAGAAAGATAAAAAGGCAGAATAAACTGCGCCCATGAACGGAGACTCGCAACACGAACGTAACCGACTCCAATTCTTAGCCATATCCGACTGCATCCTTAACCAAAAGTGACCAGCGTCTTTTGGACCTCAGCCAGGAAGAAACTTATGGTAGTGAGCAGGCAGTAGTAAGATGTGGCCAAGCCAAAGAAGTCTGTGAAAGGAGATCACAGTATCTGACCAGCTGGCAAATGACCGTTGGAAACTGCATAAAACAAGCTGTCCCTGACCTATGCTGCTAACTGGACGAGGTGGTCGGGGTTATGCACTTCATGGATCCGGAGGGCTATGCTGACCAAGATTTCCGTCCTTCCAGTCGCAACCCTGTTAAACAGGCCAAAAGGAAACAGTCAAACGAAAAGCAGTTGCACTCAGAGGACTGTATGTCGCACTACTGACCGCGTAGGAGTGCTTAGGTAGTGAGGCACGATCCTACGGGCATACAGCAGAACTATTTTCATAGTTGCGGCACTGCTATCTTCCGTATCAGGAAGATGGGGGTTAGAAACGGTACCCTCAAACAAAAAGCACTCGGACCACCCAACGATTGACCTTGACCGCTGACGTATTATCCAATACGGTCTAACAACATCTAATATCTCGCGAAAGCCTGATGTAGCTTCCAGTACATCCACTGCGCGCAGCAGTGCTCAGAATGAGACATCAATGTCTTATTCACTGCGCCCTCGGGCTAGGCAGGCACCTCACTGACAAGTGAGTCAGACTCTTGAGTCAGTGGCTCAGAGCAGGGTCCCCCAAGAAAACCCTGTATCCTGCTGCCACGTAAATCAGACTTTTGAGTCAGAGACTCGGGGTGGGGTCCCTCAAGTCAACGCCCTTCCGCGGCATAAACGACCGGGAGGTATCAGAAGTTATCGTTCTCCCGATAGTGACATTATTCACCCAACACGACTTCCTACTATTATTTTACCCCCACCCCCTTCATGTCTTCTGTTTTCCATGGGCCTTCGGGCGTTAATTGTTTTCTGAGGCCAAGACAACTAGTAAACATTGGCGCCTTCAATGTCCACACTCTCCGACAAGTCGGTCAGCAAGCTGCTCTGGCAGGTACTCTCTCAAGTGTGGGTATTGATGTGTGCTTTGTGTCGGAGATGCGAATCTACGATTCTAGCACGGTTAACCATTTGAGCTCACCTCTAGATAACTGTCGATCCAGGCGTTTCTATCTCAGGGTTTCTGGTGACTCCGAAGCCGAATCTCGCGGTCAAGCTGGAGTGGGAATCGTACTGAGTTCCAGAGCGGAGCAATGTCTGCTCGATTGGATCCCAGTGAACAGTCGCCTGTGCGCTGTCAGACTCAATACGTCGGATAAAGTCTGTCGACGCAAATCAGAAAGACTTTATGTATTCATTACATCGGCGTACGCCCCACTGGACAGCTGTTCGGATGTTACCAAAGATGCGTTCTATGACACTCTCATTGACCTTCTGAGGCAAACTGAACATTCTGACATCATCTTACTAGCCGACGATTTCAATGCTGAGCTTGGTCTGTCTCTGTTTCCTCCAGAGAATAAACGGCTGGAAGATACATCTAGCGTCTGGGTGCAGCGCACTGACAATGTCGAAAGATTACTGCAGTTGTGCGCACCCCATGGTCTGTATATTTCGAGCTACGCATTTCAACACACGATGAAGCACTGTGTTACCTCCGTGTGCTTCTCAGTCGTGTACACAGTTAGATTATATAGCAGTCAGTTACAGGTGGCACAATTATGTTAAAGACTGCCGTACATTTGGGAGCAAACAATTGGACTCGCATCATGTTGTTGTACGTGACCGTTTTGTCTTGTCAGTTGCCGAAGGTCACACATTCATAAATGCAAAATACTTAACTGGCATTCGAACTAGGAGAATTTAAAGAAGGCCCACCGGGAAAAGTGTAGAACAAGTTGCTCAGTTCGAGTCAAACGAGAGATCCTAACGAACACTAGGGACAAATCACCACAGCTAAAAAGACATGCTATGAAGGGACATATTCCGGAGGAGCTGTGCGGCTGCGACAGAACTGGACTTCCGTCACGTCGATAAACTTGATGAACAGGCGGTACTAGATTCAAAGTGGTTCCGAGAATTTAAATGCAAGCTGAATACAAGCTTACGCAAGGAACGTGAGCACCACTTGGTCAAACAGTCGAGAGACGGAACGACCCTTTTTATATGGTAATAGCAGAAGGTAATTTTTTCTGATCTGTGGTTGTATTGGCCGTCGAATCGTATTCACCGCATCCTACGGTCCAAGCCGGAATCCGGCGAATCTCGACCACGACTCCTCAAAACTACTGTCACCTCGTAAGGTATGGCATCGCACATACTGGAGCGGTTCCGTCATCGACGTCACCTAATCCCTGGTGAGATTTCGTTCCACCCCGATCGTTCTAAGGAAGAACGGAATTTATAAAAATTCAATCATAGCACGCGCACCAGTCGTCTTGTGGTGCCCACTGAGGATCTGATGACTTCAAAAAACTCACTAAAGCTTGCTGTTGTGGAGTCGTCGACCATCATCAACGTTGCGTTTTGAATGAACCGTCCCACTAATAATCTCAGGACAACGTTAATTAGTTTACCATCACCAGTGCATGCACACAAATGCGCTTAGTTTAGTAAACAAATTACCAGAGCTTCGCAGATATGTTCATCTGCAAAGCCCCGGATTGTTTCCATAACGGAGTCGTAACTTAGCACTTCCAACCTAGAGTCTGAGCTCGCCTTAAGAGATGACTATCTTCCGCACGGATAGAACTGACGGTAAAGGAGAAGGGTCGGCTCTTTATGTCCATACTTCTTTTCAGGCCTTCCTTTACAACCATTCAGTACTTATTACAATTCAGGAAATCGTATGATGCTTGAACCGGCTACATGGTTCCGACCGTTGGCTAGTGTGGGTGTTTTGTCGTCCTCCATCTTCCGATAGTTTAAAAGACGAACTCTTATTATCTGGGTTGGAAGTTGTACCCACCTTAGGATTTTCCCATTTCCTCTTAATAGATGATTTCAAATTACCCGAAACTAACTTTCCAGCTTTCTAATAAGCAGGCACCGAAAATTCTAGATCTTCACGATTTTTTCACACAATCGGTGCACTGGGGTTTTACGTAGCACACCTCCGGATTCACTTAGTGGCGTACTGGCCATAATCCGTCGCGGTTGGACTACATATTCACTAACGAAGAGTTGATGGTTGATAACCTTGCGATCACTGCACCACTCGGACTAAGTGACTATGTAGTTGTCTCACTCGACCTGGTGAGCTCAACGGCTAATAGTCGCAGAAACTTCCCGGAAACGGGATGTGCAGAAACTACGTGGCTACTTGGCAACGTAAGTTTCATCTCCCTTCACTACGTAGATGATCTCCATGTGAGGCTTACTATCGTTCTTTCCGCAGCCGTTCGTGAATCTACACGATGGTCAGGCACCAAAAGGAACAAGCCCCCAAGTCAACTACGCTCTCGCACACTCAAACTTATTCTGAAGAAGATGTATGCTTGGACGTGCTATCGGTTATGAGGATCTGAAGTTGACCGAAAAATGTATGCTGCCTTAAAGAATCGGTATACATGGCTCACTCGACATGACCGCCTTCATAATCAACAATGTCTTACAGGTCGCCTTAAGGCCGATCTAAATAGCCACTTCCGATTTGTTACGTTAACTCATGAAGCAAAAGCTGGAGCTCGACAACTCTTAGACCCATCAAGCCTTACTAGCTCTGATACGGAAGCCGCTGATGTCCTCGCTGAGTGTGACGGCAGTTTTTGTGCAGTCGCCATCAACTCCTCAGGTTTGCCTTGACAATGAAACTGATAGCACTTGCACTGTGGATACCGCCTCCACGGCGGTGGTGGCTAAACTTACGTGCCTTAGGGACAGCTCTTCTGGCTTCGATGGTATACCTTCCAAGGTCTTGCGTGGAGCTGCCGAACAGCTTGTTGATCCACTTAGCTTACTGTTTACGCAATCTTTCTCCCAAGTAACAGTGTCCAACAGCTAGAAACTCGCGAGCATCAGACTCTTTTTCAAGGGGGGCTTTCGTAATTGTCCCAGTGACTATTGACTAACTGCGTTGCTATCGAGCTTATCAAAAAACTTAGAGGAGCTTGTATACGACTCGCTTTATAAGCCGTACGAGGAAAGGCTGAAACCTCTGGGCATGTGCTCTTTAGAGTATCGTCGACTTAGTGGTGACCTTTCTGATAATGAAGTCTTTTGATTATCCGTACCAGTTGGCGCTCAACAGGAAAAACAGCACGTCACTGGGAGCCGCCCTATGAAATTAGAGATCCAGCATACCAGACCAGAATGTAGACAGCTTCTTTTCACTGCGTGTTTGCATGGCTTGGAATGCTCTACTTGACCATGCTGTTTCTGCTAACTCTGTAGCAATTTTCAAAGCTCGCTTGGACCATCATCTACTGCGTGAGTTCGGATATCGTATCCTTTTTCCTCACTTCAGCCCATTGCTGAAGACCTTGAGATTCTACGCATCGAGATAAGGAATTCCCAAAAGCTCCTACTTCTGTCTCCAACCCGTTGAACTATTGACAGCCTTGGTGGTCCTTCGTTCAAGAATTCGCAGTTCCTTCTCAATAAGAACTGTTTGAAGCGGCTACCCGGCAAAGTGATACGTGTTCGCGGGAAAGAAGAAAAATCCTATAAAGGAAGGCTTAATAAAATTATCAGGTGCTCTCTCTCGCATGCTACGGGATGATTTGCTGCTTAATTTTTAGATCCTTAAGACTCCCCAAACATCCATGCAGAGCTCTACTTAGCACCTATAAGAACATTATCTTGAACAGTCATGCTCTCAAGCCGCAGTCGATTAAAATGTCTCCCAGCTTCTCCTCGCCACGCGCTTGTATCGTCTGGAACTCACCACTTGACAGTAATGGCCACGCAAATTGTATGTCTGCTGTTAAAGCCCGCTTTGGCCGATTTTTCCTTTCACAATTCAGATAATGCAGCTGGTCAAAAACGGGTTACTGAATAGCCTGAGTAAATGCAAGCGCGCATCACTGAGCTGTCGGTGACAACAAAATGAACGAATGCAACAGAATAGTTGCGAGAGTTCAGCAAGCTACAATAATCAAAGGACTCGACTCACAGGTGTTTAATATGACCAGCACAATATTCCAAATTACCACTATCCCAAAAATAAGGATATGACAGTTACTGTGAACTACTGAGGTTCGACCGGAGCTACGAGAATGTTCGTAGTACGGCGGGACTAAAAAATAGGGTTAAGGATAATTATCATCATAATAATCATAGACAACAGTACATCAATGGTTTCCACTGATGCTCAACTGACACACAACCACGAAAAAAACCAAACCCTATATAGGAGAGAAGAAAAAAAAAGGAGGGGACGGGAAGGGACCAAACTACTAAAAAAGCATACCTACGTCTACATTCAAATCATCATCATCATCATCATAGACAGCAATACATAAGTGGTTCACATTGATGCTTAACTGCCACACAACCACGAAGAAAAAGCAAACCCTGTATAGGAAGAGAGGGAAAAAAAGAGAAGGGGAGGGGACCTAACCACCAAAAAATAGCTAAGTCTACATTCAAACAAACAACATCAAGGCGCCTACACCTTGCAAACAAACAACCGAGCTGTAAGTGAAAGTAAGGCGTCATCAGCAAGACAGCTTCTCTGCAGCTTTCACTGCCTCGCGTCATTAAGTGCACTCACATCCCCGACAATTTGGTCAAACAACGACAACATTTACGTCAATGAGCTCGATTAGTCGCTATCTCAATTAACGCATCCAGCCAATGACTCTGTGAATCGCAAAATCCCCAGCTTTGAAGTTGAGCCCGACCTACGGTGGACAACCCCATCGTGAACGACTTCATTTCTCCTTACCAGACCATCATCTGTCCACCTCGCACCTTGCTCGGTGTGGTAGATGACTTGGTAATCCAAGTCTGTGAAAATGTGAAGATGGAATGAAAGAACTCGTTTGACAATCACCACCAAATACCCGCTTCCTAATCCCTCGGTGCTCTCTCGTTGATGCCACCCGATACGATCGATTGAAAGTAGACATCAGTGGTCAAATACCTAAAGACCGTCCACGTCTTTTACCCTGAGCGGCCACATCTTGCTGCCGTAAAGTAACACAGCCCTCACTGTCGCCTTATACACGCAACCGTGATGCCCCAGAGAGATATCTCTGTCACCTTTGGTGCCCCAGATTGACGAACACTACCCTAGCCTTAGAGATACCCACTTTTATTTCATTCCCTACACCTCCGCCACCACCGTTAATTCAACCTTCCAGGTACATAACCCGATGAGCATCCTCCATGACTTCATTATCTAACAATAAATCTACGTAATCACAGCAATCTTGCGGAGTCACTTTGCACTTTGAGGTTGCAAAGCTCATTCCGTAGTATTAAACAAGGTGCTTGGATGTTGTCAAACAGCAACACCTTGTCGTCAGCATAATCAAGATCAGTCTTTCACCAGGTAGGAGGTCCACGCCAGCATTTTATGAGTGCCGCAGACAATTCTCCATTATTTCGTCTATGACGAAATTGAACAAAGATGGTGAAAAGGGACAACCTTGACGTGCACCGCTCCTGGTACTGAAACTGTCAGACAGTTCACCGTAAACCCTAACCTGAGCTGAGATATGGGAATAAAGCGCCGACAATATGTATACGTAGTTTTTCGGTACACCTATGCATTGAGGTGACTCTAAAAGTGTTGATCGACCCACCGAATCGAAAGCACATTTACAGTCGGGAAAGGTGGCAGCTGTTGGCAGGCGGCATACATGACACTGCTACAGAATTTGGCGGAGAGTAAAAATTTGAGCAACACATCCTCACCCAGGGCGAAACCCTGATTGTTCTTCCTTAATGTTTACCTCCCGAGCTGCCGTGAGTTGACGAAGTATAATGGATGCCAGAACCCTTGAAATGACTGGGGTCAAACTAAATCCCTATGGTTTTCGCAGAAGCCCCTGATACCTGTCTTGAGTATGGGAACTATTATCGAGTGACCCCAACACGGAGGGATGCTCTCCGTCGTCCAGACAAAATGGAACGGCTGAGTCAAAGCTACCATTGGTGTCTCTATTTTGTTTGAAAAGTCCCCGCCGAGGTCATCTGGGCCAGCAGATCCATTACGTTTGAGAGCCGAAATGCAATTGCGACCTTCAGTCTCAGTGGGTGGTTCCAAATCTACCGACCAGGGTTCTGCATCACAAGTTTGCAATGGCAACAGAGTGGAAGCAGGAGGCAACCTAAATTGACCCTCAAAGTCCTCCGCTCACTGTACTAACCTTTTGGATGAGCATGCCGTCTGTTTCCCTTATAGCTTCATTGACAGACTGTCGCCTGGAACCAGTAGCGCGGATAGACTTATACGGTCTGCCGGTGTTTCCCGAAGCAAGAGCAACCTTCATTTCCTTAATTTTCTCCGTTAACCATGATCAGACTTTAGGCTATGTTTCCATTTCTGACGGATCTCTCCTAGACTTATTATATGAATTTCTAGGAGGAATGTTCCACCTAGCTTCTAATAACTCCAGGGATTTCTCCGAGATCCAGTGTTTGTTTAACCCACATACCCCAGTGCCGCATGCTATAGTACCGGCTTCTTGTAGTATCGTCAGGCGAATGCACGACACAGAGAACAGCAGACTGTTGCAAACCAAATTATGTATTGTATTGCAAGGTCACTTTTCAGTTTGAATAACATGCAGAAGTGATGTAAAAACGTTGTTGTACAAAGGTGAAGCATCGTTAGTAAACAAAGATAAGAAAAACTAGAGTACTCTCCCTCTAAAGCATTTGTGAAAGACAAGTGCTTGATAATCGTCTGATAAGTAAGAAGGAAGGACATGAAAGTTATCAACGAAAACGGGCTGATAAAAAAACATGCCTAACGGAACGCGTAGTTGGACGGAGTGGAGACAGATGAGAAAAGGATGATTATGCTGCATGAGTCTGTTCGGTAGACGGACGAGAAGAAGGTACTCTTTGTCGTTACTGTCAATTGCGGTTGAACAGTCGAATGTGTAAGGAGTGGAAGCGATGAAGGCTTCAAAGTTATGTGGTCCGGCTGTATGGCTAAATGGCTGAGAGGGAAATTGCTGATGCGGGTCGACGTAGGCCGGTTTGAGAAGATCAATACTCAAAGCAGCGTGCTTTTCGGAACGTTCGGTGGTGACAACTTTGTCCGTTCGTCTGTAAATGGACCATCATAAGGTAGTCGAAGTGAGTGCCCAACTACACCACAACGAACAAAAACACAAGGTACAAGTCATCAAGTCCTTGTTGGGTTGTTGGGGCCGGAATAGCACGAAGTGCTTCCACATGTAATTTGAAGTGGCGCGCGTAGTTCGTCAAGTCTACTGTAGCTTGTGTTCTGAGCGGAAAGATAACCTGGGAGACGCAGTGTAGTTCCGTAGACTAAATCAACAGTAGAACATTGTATATCTTCCTTGAGGACGGATCTGATGCTCAGCGAAGTGAGTGGTAAGCGCTCTGTCCAAATCTGTGTCGACTGCGCCATGAGCGATGTTTCCAACTATCGGTGAAAACGTTCAACAATCCCATTAGCAGCAGGATGGTATGCAGTCGTCCTGATGTGTTCACAACCCAACAGATGGGTCAAGTCGCGGAAAAGGGCTGACTGGAATTGTGAATCTCAGTCTGTAGTAACAATTGGACGCCAAAATTGGTAATCCAATGTTCGAGGAACGTTTTGGCGACTGTCTCGGACAAAATATCAGTAAGGAGAACGAGAACAGGCCATCGTGTAAAACTGTCGACGCATGTAAACAGGAAGGTTTTGTTGTCTGATGGGGGTAATGCGCCAACCAATTCAACAAGGACGTGAGCTAAACGTGCGTCTGGAGTGGGGAAATTTCCAGGGGAGGTGACGGTGTAGCGACGTACCTTGCTCCTCTGCCAATGGAAGCATGATTCAGTCCACCACATCTTCGTTCATACTGGGCCAAATCTAACGGGCAGCAATTAATTTGGGCGTGGAGCGGGCACCAGGGTGAGACAAGGAATGTAAATGGACAAAAATGGGTCGACGAAGAGAAGGAGGTAGGATTGGATGTGGAATGCCTATTAAAGTATCACGCTCAATGGTGGACACGGGAGAAGGCTAGGGGATACGGGAACACTGAAAGGTGAGATGCAAATGGATGGAAAGTTGGATCGGACATTTGACTTTCGGCAATTTTCCCGAGACATGTTTTACGAGCTAGAAACCGCATTAGCATGTACTCTTGAGAACGCATCAGCATCCACACTGGGGTTTCCGTCGACCCGTCGGATATCCGTTGTGAACTGGGTTATAAAATTGAGGTGTGGAATTTAGCGAGGGGAATATTTGTCCTCACTAGCGTTGAAGGCATAGATTAAAGGCTTATGGTCCGTTAATACGGCGAAAATCCTTCTTTCTAACAAATGACGAAAATGTCTAATGGACAAACAGATAGGAATCAGCTCACGGCCAAAGGTGCTATAACTAGCCTGTGCAGGTGATAGCTACTGGGAATAAAGTGAGACCGGTCGTAATTTGTCGCCGATCCATTGCTGAAGCAGTGCACAGACGCATCAGTCGAGAGGATAAGATGAGCAGTCGGCTCCGGATTAAAATGAGCAATGGTCGTTGCGTCGCTGAGTGCTTTCCTTACGTCGTTGAAAGCTTGTAGCACCTCAGGACTTAAAATAACGCCCTTTTTAGAATCACGGGACAAATCGACTAATGGCTTCGGAAGCTGCGAGCAGTGAGGAATAAAGCGACGGTAACCGTTAACAAATCCAACGAAACGTTGAAGCCGTTTGACGGTAACAGAAATAAGATATTCTTACAGTACTTGCACCTTGGTGTCCAAGGGTTTGATGTCTTCTGCGTCTATAAAATGTCCGAGGAATTCAAAGGAAAAGACGCCAAAAACGCATTTTGCTAATGAAAACCCTGTATTCACTCAAGTACTTCGGCACAACATGAAGAAGTGTTTCGTGTTCTTCTGGGAGCGACTAGCAACCAAAACATCGTCCAAGTAAACAAAAAAATCCAGACTACGTACAACATTTGAGCCACATTTCGAAGGAACTCCAAGCCAAATGGAGGTGTAATCGCAGTCATCGGAATGCCTTTTTCAGTGACGGGAATTTGGCAGTATGCATGCACCAAGTCGAATTTAGAGGAAATGCGCTTAGAATGTGGTCAAAGAAGTCAGATGTGGGAAATAAAAGAAGGGTCGGGTACGGTGGCACTGTTTAGCGCTCAAAAATCACGGCATGGTCTCCAACCGCCCGGTGTTTTCTTAGGGATAAAGTGCAAGGGCGAAGACCATGCAATCTTGAATGAGTGGATAATACCACGTTGAAGCATGTGGTGCGCTTGAATTTACTTAGGCTATTGAGCAACTCGTTTGTGTCCACTACAAATTGGTGAGCCCCGACGAATTCAACTTCTCCCCACATTTCTGTCAACGAGCTTGTAGTATCTTCACGTTGTGTTAACTTTCTTTACCCAGTGTTCTTTTCAATCACCACAAGCGTTGACGCATTTGGTGCCCCCATTAATTTCGCGCGTTAAAGAGTGTTTTTTGTTACCATGTCTCACTACGATGATTCAACTGGGCAACTGACCGCATCCATACACATGAAATTGCCTGAATTTGGAGTCAATAACGATCGTCTCTGAGCTGGACAGGTTGAAGCTGTCTTTCGAACAAGGCGCATAAAGTCGCAAACCATGATGTACTCCCACATAGTTCAGGCCATCTCTACCAAGATCACTGAAGAGCTTTCGGATCTTATCGACGACATGCCTGAAGACCAACCGTGTGATGAGCTGAAAGACGCCTTAATTTGCAGGGTAGATGTTTCTGAACAGCGGAAGCTGGACCAACCATTTTCTAAAATGAAGCTAGGTGGCCGCAAGTTATCCCCGCTGCCAACGCACGTGAAGCAGATTCTTGAAGGCAGAAAGATGGATGACACCATTTTTCGACAGTTGCGGATGAAAAATCATCCACTCGTGAGATTTTGGCTACGTTCAGCAGTGCTATGCCCACTGAGGAGCTTCAGGAAGCAGTCAGTAAAATGTTGGACGTTTAACTTAACCCCAAGCTAGTAAATACAGTTGTCAGCCAACCTCATGATGACCTGCGTCACTGAGTGGAATGTCTGACCAAACAGGTTTAGTCACTGGTTTGCAGCCTGCATTTCCGACTGCAAAGACCACGTA
Organism: Paragonimus skrjabini miyazakii; assembly: GCA_014338405.1. Taxonomy (NCBI): domain Eukaryota; kingdom Metazoa; phylum Platyhelminthes; class Trematoda; order Plagiorchiida; family Troglotrematidae; genus Paragonimus; species Paragonimus skrjabini miyazakii. The sequence continues at coordinate 14,903 of JTDE01003171.1, read as the reverse complement.
GCCGATCTAGAACACCATCTCGACGTCCGACGGCACTAACACACAAGGACCATGGTCACTCCTGGTATCAACGTACGTTCGCTCACCGAGCAAAGAAGTGCACTCACCCTTGCGTCTTTAATACTTTATTGACAACACAGAGAAACTCAGTGATCGGCTAGTGATGGTGACGGTTGTGTATGGTGTCTCCTCCAAACGTCGCCTTTTCTACATCCCTGGCAGATCCACAGGCTACAATTTTCTAATTGACACCGGTGCTGAAGTAAGCATAATTCCAACCGTAGCAGGCGACCGCCAATGTTGTCAACTTATTGTCCAATTACAAGCCACTATCGGAACACCGATACAAAAGTACGGTCGTGTGGCGACTATTTTTGATAATCGCATTCACTTGCACACTTTTGATTATTTTGGTTTTTTACCTACCTTTGTTTTAGTCAGGCCATCCTTTTTGGTAATTTCCGTCCCGGGGCTACAATTACAACTCGCTTCGGGCCTCGCTAGCTTGACGTGCTCTCTCTGTACACTCTATTTTCCAGGGTCGATGTAAATACGCGAGGGTCAACGCGCTGGGTCCTTGTTTTTCATTGTCGATCGGTTTTCGATAGTGACTATAGACTGGGTATGAATCTGTTGGACCAGTTCCAACAATTGGTAAGCTCGTAATTTTCGAACATTTCGCTACAGTCGTCTTTGCGTCTTGGTGAGTTCGTTCCTTCGCACATT
>JTDE01003170.1:65717-81450 GCA_014338405.1 Paragonimus skrjabini miyazakii | reverse complement strand
AGCTAGGATAACTCAGCATCTGCTGCCAGTCATGTAGCTAGCTACCTCGCTTGCAACTTACACTTAAAGTTCTTAGAGTTGTTTTCAGTTCGCAGTCTATTTGATACTGAAATGTATCCTTGATTTCACTGCTCGCCATTCTTTCCTGTTTGTCCTGTTACACTGACTGACGTTGTTGAACAAATCATTCGACAGTACTTACAAAGGTGAACATAATATTGTTTGGATTTGAAAAATATTTCCCAACTCATCAATGAGCGCATATCAAAACAACCATTAATACACCATTCGTGGTTTCGCGGAAGCTGACAACTCTTTACATTATTTGGTTTACATATCCCTACCCAACATGGTTTATTATACAAGGGCGATACGCAACGAATATAATACTGAACCGATTTGTGAATTATTCAAAAAAGAGTAAGCTGCTGAATCTCTGGGATAACAACACCTTCAAACCAGTCATTAAAGTCGAAGATATCATTGAGCTTTCTAACCAGGAAATACACGAATTATTGTCAGTTGTCTACAAACTTTAAAATATCTTGGGTAATGAGCGGCAACAAGATTACTCCGCTGATAAGCCTGCAGACTCCGATGAGATGCATTCAAAGCTTTTCACGTATTTCATCCCTCAGTTTTTTCAGGTGGGTAACTGTAGAGAAACGACACCAATCAGCTTAGTGATTCATCTATTTCTGTGCAGGTTATCTGACGACTAGTTAACAAGAGGTAATATATGCAATAATAATATAGGTAATAATAATATTATAGTAGCATAATATATAATAAATATAATATATAATAATATACGTAATAAAGGTCACTAGCAGAGAGATAATGAAGGTGACCAGGAGTTATAATTCATGAACATCTGGATGGGTTTGACAATAAATGAGGACATTTTGAGATCGTCAAAGATGCTTATGCCAGACCAGCTGACATGTACTTTCAGCGAACAAAACCACAGGGCTGGAATCTGAAAGTATCTCGATGCTAAGTGACTTCGAGCTGATACCAGAGTTCAAAACCTTGCAGATGAACATCAACCCTACGCGGAACCATTAGAAAAGTAGGACATTTTCCATCTGTTTGTCTAACCTCATAGTTCGTAGTAGAACGCTTCAGTTTAAGCATTGTGCTTTTAAGCAAAAGACGAGGCATATAATACATTTGTGAAGGCAAAACAATGAAACAGCTTCCATCGTGTTATCAGACCAGTGTCAATCAGCAGGTGGAATTGTATAAAGTCATACCATTGTCTTGATTTATGAACGTGTAAACAATTGTTATGTTGGTCTACTCCACGTGGTACCGATTCTCACCTATCTTATTTTCCCCTCTATGGTAAGCAATATGAAGTTGGAGGTTGTGTGAAGCGCTCACTAAGTGGCAGTGTCACGAGTCGCGATAGGTTAAGGTGACCACAATCTGACGAGCTAAAAACCACCAGTTTAGTACTGCAGATGACCAGGTATATTAAGGTTCTGTAGCTGGTGTCGACAATCATCGTTTCATTTTCCAATTATATTTAGTCGAATGGTGGTCGCCGTGAAGATTCCGTAAAACCTGTTGCTCTTTTCATCTACTTGTAAAAATTCCATATACTGTACAGTCAAAGTTGTCTCTGTGTGATGGCACTGAAAACAGCTGGTGCACTTCAGACAATATAATGGATAATGAGAAGCTATAGGAGAATCTGGAACTTCTTTACATGTGGGTTACAGACGGCGATTTATGTTTTACTATGAACGAACATGAGGTAAGGCATCTTCGTCACTCATGTTTAAACGAGTATTCCGACGGCGGTAAAAAGCTGGGCATCAGTGTCTGTGTATACAACTTGGGATCCATCGTTTAACCCACTAATAGTCCGTCTAAAAAAATGCTTCAGAATAGTGAAAATAATTAACTATTCTAAAAGCATTTTTGTGTTCAGCAAATTGATGTTTCTCCAGTTTGATTTACACGTGTTTCATTAACATCTCCCGAGTTACATTACTTATAATTAGAAATTTACGATAAGAATCGCGTGAGCAGATCAAAGCTCCACAAATAAGTGTCTGGGGAGGCTGTTCATTGAAAATGTGCTGCATATGCAAAGAAGTTTGAACAAATCAATCCGCTTGAGCACCTACTTGTTGCGGATGGAAATGGCTTTACACTCCGTCCAATTGAGAAACACATACGGCAGTGATATATGAAGTATTCCACTGAACAGTGTATTTACGTGTCGTTACATTTATTAGGGACAGGCAAACGGCGCACATCTCTCCATAGTAGAACCGGTAAACACATTTTGCTCTATGCTATCTAGTTGTTTACTCAGGGGTGATAGACAAGAGAAGAACAGGAATATTCAGTAAACATTATTTATCACATCATAATATAGTAAACTCAGGGATCCTTTAATAAAGAGGATACTTATAACAAGGAACACTCTGTCGGTCCTGAATTTCCTACGCTTCTGACCGCTCCTGAAAGAATATTCCGACCGGGATACATCGAAATTCGATATACGTGCCATGCTCAAAATAAGACTCGCATGCTAAAAGGAAGTAAACTAGTCGATCAGATAGAAGTATGAAAACACTTCCACAGTTCCTACATGTGCCTTCATATAAATGGTGTTTGACTTGCAGTCAAATTAATTTTTGATTGAAGTGCCGTTTACAGGTAGACGCAACCAAATGACAAACTCTCATCTGTAAACCATAAGAGAGGTTATCCTGGCATCGATGATAAGTCAGCAGTGAAAATATGAAACCATGCAGGTAATCCAGGATGTCAGGAGTAGAATAAAAGTAACGAAAAAGACAGGTTATCTGTGTTTGAACGTTAAGCTAACTACAATTAAGTAGATGTAAAAACAGTCATCGAGTTGAATAAGAAAGCCGGACAATAAAAATCGCGAATTGCCTGTTTCATTGTAGTCGACACAAAAGCTTTTCCAAAATAAAAGTTTCGGTTGTGAGCCAAAGCGGTCAAACCTACCTAAGAAAGTCTACCGAAAGCTCAGGTCGTGGTTGTGGATTCAAAACTACTTGCTTCTGCGACGATCAACAGTTGTAATGACATCCGTTTCAATCAATTTGTTGGTGTTAGATGGACAGTGGGTGGTCAAATTTGACGAAGAGTAAAAATGAGCTGCATAATCTGTACCGGCGGTCAACCATCGTCGTATTCCTCGACTATAAAGGTACGTTAGATTCAGTAGATCGATTTACACTTTTAGAGTCGCTTAAACGCAAGGTTGTACCGACTAAGTAGTTGAACATACTGCTGGCGCTTTACCCCCATACTTCTGCTAGACACTAGATGCTATTTCACGCTCTGCTAAGTACTCCGGAATGCGCTTTGCAACCTCAAAATGCAAAATGATTCAGCAAGTTGAGTATAAATACGTAGATTTAATGTTAGATAACGAAGCCATGTAGGTTGTTGACCGATCTGTATATCTGGGAAGCTGCATCAGCGGTGGCGATGGATGTATAGGGAACGAAATAGAAACGCATATTTCCAAGCCTAGGATGATGTTCCATTATCTGAGACACACATGGCTACAAAGGGGTATTTTTCTGAATGTTAAGGGCAACGTATATCAGACAACAGTGAGGGCTGTATTACTATACGGTAGCGAAACCTGACTGCTCAAGGTAGAAGACGTGAACAGTCTTCAGATATATGACCACTGATGTCTGCGTTCAATCAATCCTATAGGGCGGCACAAACAAGTGAGCAACGTGGAGGTTAGAAAGCGAGTGTTCGGTACTGACAGTCAAACGAATTCTTTCGTTCAATCCTTACTCTTGCACAGACCTAGGTGGTTAGGTCTTGTACTAAGGATGTCAGCTGGTCGTCTGCCACACCGCACACTGTTCGCCAACGCTGCGGCCGATTAGCGCAAGGTGCGAGTGGACAGATGATGACCTGGCATAGACAAATGAAATCGTTCACGAAGGAGTTGATCACTGTTGATCGAGTTCATCTCCCGGGCTGGGGCCCGCGCGACTCACAAAGTCGGTGAGTTGAGAAGTTAAGTGAGATGGCGGCTAATCGAGCTCAGTAGCGTGAATGTTGTCATAGTTTGGTCAAGTTGTCTGTGAAGTAAGTGCATTTAATGAGGCGGGGCAGCGAAAGGCGTCTGGAAGCTGTCTCGCTAATGACACCTTACTTTCACTTACAACTCGGTTGTTTGTCTGCAGGGTGTAGGTACCTTGATGTTGCATGTTTGAATATAGATGTGGATATTTTTAATAGTTAGGTCACCTTCCGGTTCATATCCTTTACAGGGTCTGTTTTGCTCATTTCCGTAGTTGTTTGGCAGTTAAGAAGCAGCGGGAACCACTGATGTATTCCTGTCTTGGAGGATGATGAGGATAATAATGATGATAACGGACATCTGCGAGCAGTGTAGTAAGTGAATCAGGTACAAAATAACAACCAATAGTTATCCTCTTCCATGCAGGGTCTCCGTTTCCGATCAAAACGCCGAAAACTGTTGCGTCAACACACATATGATGTTCAGCCGATTTTGTTGTCGCATTCCAATATGAGAAACGATGTGATATAGTCCAGAAATTATTGAAAGATTTGAACGGCATCAGAAAATCGAAATGGATGGTGCACAAACTTGACCAATGCCTGCTAACCGTTCTCAAAAGATACACTGAGAGTGTGTTACTATTTGTTGCTGAACAAGGGACAGACAAACATATGCTAATGGAAATTTCGGCGTATATACGCTACCAGTATATTGTCGCAGGATCCATAAACATTGCAAGATCTTCGGCATTTTATCGCATGCTGGATGATTTTATTGCAAACCGAAGCGTTCCGGAATTCGGTCTTTGTAATGGTGAACTTGTCCAAAACTGAACTCCGTGGTAGGTTGAAAGAAGGGCCATCGTTGTTCTTCTTCTTGTGAACCAGGTCACGCCCGCCGTCATGTGGCGTGTAGCCTGGTTCACAATGATCTCAAACCAACCTGGGAACCAATTGAATTAATCCTCAGCTTTTGTTTGGGCTAATTGTGGACTCAAAAACATGATGTTGGTTTTCGAACCGGTGTGATCAATTTGTATGATCTCCAATCACTTGGTACCATGTGAGCGCGAACATTGTTCCATGGGACTGGGAGGATTCGAGGTAGAATATTGACTTTCGCATTTATGATATGTGGATGTCTGATTGTATTTGTCTGTGTGTTTGGGTGTCTGGTGTCAGCTGACATATCTTCTTTGCGGTAAATGGATAATCCACCTATGTTGTTTTGACAATGGATTAACTGCCCATCATTTATCGAAATTCGGAATGGACAGCATTTATTTTCTTTGCAAGTGTCAAATTCAACATTTGTATAGGGATTGGACAAATTGCTTAGGATATGGGGATATATTTTATCGCAGTGAAGGTCAGTTTATTATCTATCCTAGTGGGACCACACATCCCAACGTGTTTTATTTGAGTCATGTATGACACCGACGACTTTCGTTGTTTACTATGATATTCTCATCCGATACAGCATCTTTCTGATACGATGTTGCTTGAATTTATCAGCAAGTATTCTATGGTCTTTAAGGGCTGTTCGTTTCTTCAACGATTTTGGTGGTTTTGAACTGACTTTTATGTTTCTGCGGTATCTCGATAACATTTGATATACGCAATTTCACAGTGGACTGATAGTATGCACTGTGTATTCTGATACACTTCTGGGTTCATACAGTAGCTTTCGCAAAATTATTATGCTTTGTTGTTTTACAGTTTGTTTTTCCAACCAAACACTTTTAATCTTCACCAAAATGAGACAGCTTTGAATCATTTACAATTGTAAGGATTCTAATGACATAGTCCGAAAGTGACAGGTCGCTGTTTGATACTCGGAAGCATAGTAATATACCCATCAACACACCACCAGTGCGTTCGCCCCTGCGTGTTCCTTAATTTACTCGATGAGCTTGTCATGGACGCACTCAAGTCGCTTACTTCACTAATGTGGCCTACCTAGCATAAAACGTGTCCCAATGTTGATGAACTTTTTTCGCACATTTCGAAGGTGAATGTGTATTATGAAGTTTACTATGTATTTTCAGTCAAGCTTTGACACAGTGCATAACATGGAACGCTGGACCTGTTCAGAGTTTCCAACTCTGTCAGCAACGTTAGCGTCGCCTACACCAACATATATATCAGTGCAATGCATCAGAAAAATTGATAATTTGATCATTCAATGTATACTGAAAAACAAATCTTGTCTTGACGCCGCCGCATGGCCTAAACGATACACGGTCCTAAGGTAACCATTTTTGATTCCAAACCATTTACAACTTCGTCCAGCGAACAAACTGCAAGTCAAGGACCACCCTCACATCACTCCTTCTTTTCTACTAATAAGCAAGCATCCACCAATCCAACTGCTAATTTCAATTTTGCTGTCCGGATCTTGATATGTTGTAACCGTTTGTTATACATTTTTGTTATTCGTGTATACTCGGTACACAGCTACGTACTTGTCATGTTTTTACTTTTACCAGCTTTGTTCAACTTCGGATTATATGTAACGTTTACGCCAAAACAATCAGCAAATATACTTTGCAGAAGCTCAAAAAATCTGTTGGAATTCAGAAATACGAGACAATAAATTGTTCACCCCAGGGACGAATATAATTTGCATGGGTAGGTGGAACAATAACGAAGATTCCGGAGTTGTCGTTCGACTTCGCGTCCAATAATCCCATGTATTTAAGAGAGGGTATACTTGTGCCTTCCTCAATCAGTTAGACAAGTAGCTCGCACAACACTTGGCTTGATCTACATACCACCATCTGTTGCCAGAGGGTTTGAGACAGTCTCGTATAAATTCTCGCACAGAGTACTACGTTTGAACTACATTCAAATTTCACTATTGGAGACTTCAGTCACCCAACATTTGATTCCACGAACCACAGCACCGTCCTCTGCGTAGTGATAATAACAACTTGAAAGCTTCACCATATCGTGGGCGAACCTTGATCACAAGCTTAGCAACATACATACATACATACATACATACAATGCTCATACTGAAAGCCACAGCTTCACTTATTCATGATATCCCTGTAAAAATTGGTATAAGCTACTTACAAAAAATCATAAAGCAAACTTCTCAAAAACTTGCATCTCAGAATACATATAATGAGTAATTTCACGGTGGTAAAGATAGAGTTTAGATAGAGTTCAGGTCTATAGTTCATTATCTTGATACAAAAACTCCATTTAGTGAAAGTCACTGAAATGGCTGTTGTTGATATTGCCCTCTAGACAATTAACATACAAAAATAAGTGACACAAACATTGTAGTTGAGCACAAAAAGATCCCTTCGACGTTTCGAAATAATTCTTCCTGTTCAGCATTTTTTATTTTAAAACATAACCAGTTTGCAGACCATCAAATTAATACAATTACTACCAATGGTGAAGCTATGTCAATCTTCATCTTACGATTTTCCTGTTCGCATTTAGTAAAAGCAGGTAGTAGTTGAAAAGTTGATTTACCCAATAAAACATTGCCCCAAAGCAAGAATTATACCCTCGAACTTCCTGTTACATGGCATTTCAACATCAGGAGACTTCCATACACCGGGTACGCATATCGGATGTGTGGCACCGACCACAAAACCGGTCTTGTGTTTTCGGTGGATTTCGACCATTAAACACATACCACTTGTCTTACCATTTTCAAACACTAAAATATTTGAAATCCAGCTGCTCCAGTTCGTGCAACATCGTGCGTAGTTGTGGGCCATGTTTAGGTGATCACGGCCGAGAATACTCATTCACCCCAATGTTGTCACATCCGTTATCCAAATTCCTTCACGTTAGTGACTGTCATTAAACCGGCAGTATTCATCCCCGGGAAGCTATTGGACAAGTTAATTAAGCTATTCTGAACGACCACATCACTGTCCTCATTTAGGCAGAAGTAACGATATTTCATTCAGGCCAGCCTTATTATTGTTTCTGTTGTGCCATATACATGCGTATTATTTAAGGCACTCCTATTATTCTAAACAATCATTTCACCAGCTTTCTAGTTAGTGCCAGAATCTCTTCAGTTAATGGAAAGAACTAACATGAGAAGCTGTCCATGCACACATTTGTTCCAGTCTGAAATGTTCGTGAATCAATTCACGAGGAATAAAAATTTGTGTAACGACCACCTTCCGAACAAATTTCCTGACTGTGTGAAACGCACTGTGCGATCACCCACTAATAGCTGTCTTGTCTCATTTTAGTTTCGAATACTCCATAACTATGTTTTAGCACCTCAAATCAGAGTCAATTTCATTGTGGATATCTCAGTATGGTTGATCGATTAAAATTTTTTAACGCCTGTTTTTTCACTACGTTATGAGGATATGGATCAGACAGGCAAATGGAATGAACAAGTTCTCGCTGTGTAAATTCAGTTGCGTGTGGTCCTTGTACAAAACGGAATATCACCATATAAGCAATTTTCTTGATTGTGAATCACACACTACATAATCGTTGATTTCTAGATATTTCAGTTACTTTTATTTCACTTGCATTGTCGTATGTGGTGCAGTTAACTAGAGGAATTGGCTTTGAATGTCATTTTTCGAACATAATTATTATATTGAACGTTACTGTTATGGGTGAATATTTTGCCCGGGTCGCTGAACGAATTAACAATTGTGACAGACAAACTCTTGTTTATCAGACTCTGAAGTAGGCGGTATTACACATAGGAGTTTTTAATTTAATGTGAAATTACAAGTGCATAAAGTATGCAGTAATAACTAGTCAACCCATACTTTAAACAAGTGTATGGAGGCCGCGGATAACCAATGTATATGAATGGGCAGAACGCCCAAACGGGAAAATAGTTCAATATGTCATCTTATTGTCGACATTCGGAAACTGCATACTGGCAGAAAGTCAATCCGTTTCTCCCAGTGAACCCATGAGTCGAGCGCGATCAACTATGATTAATCTGCTGGTGGTTGTCTCCATTTCTGTATGTTGAATCATCGTTTGTCAACTTCTATGAGGGTCGACAACGGCAACAGTCGATTGCTCGGTATAGCATTCAAGTTGTTGAGACTCTTAGCTCTTGCCATAACAAACAATGTTTGCTAACAATTAGAATGTTTGGAACGATGATTTATTTATATGATAGAAACGGTTTATACCAACCTCTGTGTTGAAAGCGTGTAGGCTACAGTAGAGCCTGAAGTCGCCATTAGATGAGCTGATGACTTATTGCTTTGTTTATGTATGTTCGTATGAATGCGTTTTACTTGCGTAATCCAAATCTACTACGCACTTCTGAACTTGAGCATGAAACATTTATCTTTAAACACTCATCCGGTGAATTGATACCAACGTGGGTGCGTAATTAGAAGAAACGCTGTGTGCAAATCAGCAAACGGACCTAAAACACTTTCAGTATCAACCTTGGCTATGATAACTTATTACTCACACGTTTACTAGACTTTGAAGGGAATCGAGCGCCATACATTTAAACATACGTTTAGGAAGTACTTCAAACATATGAGAAGATTGCCAGTGATATAGACTAAACAAGTGCCATACGCAGTGAATATGGATAATCAGAAAACATTACGATAATCTTTGTTGTAAACTCTAAATTGTTTAGAAGAATGTATGAAGTGATAATCGGGTGCATAACGCTGATAGGAATAGTCATCTACGTTGGTATGAAAGTCTACTGATTTTTCTTAAAAACGAACGACAATTACAACAAGTGAAAAGCATAACTGATGACGAATAAAAGTAAATGAGAATGCTGTAAACTAGAAACGACAGTAGGTAAGTAACGCGGCAGATTCTGCTAGACAGCCGATCGCAAAAAATCGGCTTACCCAAACATGTCACTCACCCTGTTAGCTGAGTTTAGAGGCACTGCTGAGGGTCCAAAATGTCCCTCTTTGAACTGCCTTACTCACTTAACCACTTTGGCTTGAGGAACATACAAACGATCCGCGGAATTAGCTGCTCATGTAGGATTCCTCAAACACTTCATGCCAATGTCTAGCAATGATATCGTATTTAGAAGCCTGGGTGTGTGACTGAATAAAAGTGCTGAATTTCTTGACTTCCGCGTGATTTTACAACTCAGGTGACACGACAGTTTCTGCGTTTGTGCCTGTTGCTCATATGTATTGTTAGTCTAGCCGAAGCACAAATCTTTGCTGAATATTAAACATCTAAACCCGAATGTGATTGTAGGTATTTTAACCACAAAAAGTGGATAGCTAGCTGAGTAATTTTGGTCAGATTGGCGTCATTGGTAACCGAGTGTAATTAAAAGGTTTATAGCTGTGGGATACAATTTAACAGACTGACGGTCCATTGGACAAGAGGATTAACCACCGAACACATCAGTTTCAGGCCTTCTTAGAAAGTCTCATGTTGTTGGAGATAACGAACACAAATAAATAAAAAATCATTCTTAAGTTCATTGCTAATGCTGCTACTTAATTCGAGAGTTCCAAGAGCATTACATTGAACACGACTGACTTGTAATGCTACTTGATGTAAACCTTTCAACCGATATCTCAGTGTTTGGACTCACTGGGTACAGATGATCTGGATGGGAGATCGAACCGGCTACCCTTCCCATTATGAGTCAACGCTCTTATACCCATGGCCACCAATTGTACGATCACCGCTTGTGACGGAGGGAGTGCATGTAATTTAGCTGTAGTTTGTTTTCACCCCGTTGGTGTGGATGGACACAATCCACTTCAGATTGCCAATTTGAGCTGGCTAAAGCCGAACGGATAACAGCATTGCCTAGTAACCCGAAATATAACTTTGATTAGTCATTGAGACTAAATCTACCTGATAAATCCAAACGTTGTAGCAAACCGGTCTTGTAGTATCGACTTGAGGAGGAGCATCAAGAAACATTGTGAACAACATCTCGAACCCTTGCGACCTCAATCAGTGCAAACTGGTAACTCGAGGTTGATCGTGTTTATCAATACTAACAGGGTGACCACCAGCTAAAGCTCAATTACAGTTAAATCGTGTTTCAGAGATGCAACGTACGTTAAGTAGTGGAACGCCGTTGATATCTTGGGAGAACACTGGATATTTGGAATTATGAACTATATTTTATCATCAACATATCATTTATGCTCGATTGTGAGAGAAAGTCTTGACTGTCATCACATCGGCGCAATTAAGATTTTTTGATTGTACATGAATACACATTTGTAGTTTACTGATTTATCTCTAATACTGTTGTGGACAAAAAAGTTTCTTACAACAAGGTATATTTGTCTCTTACGCGTGTTTTTTTACATTTTTGTTCAGATCCTAGGATGTTTGCTTGTTATCATTCAGAATGACTACTAGAGGTTACTGCAGTTGGTTTATGTCACCCGCAAGCTAGAATGAGAGCACAATGCTGTTCGAACCATTTGTGTTGATCTAACTTCCTTTTGTGTAAGATTGGCAGGCAAGTGTGATGGGTCATTTTTCGAAACGCACTAGCCAAGTCGCACTTTCCAAAACCCATCTCATAGATCATAGTTTACCAAATTATATTAAAGAAAATCTTAGGAATAAACTTAGTTTCCGGATAATTTCACGGGTTGCGGTAAACCAGTTATCTTACGCCACTTAGTTCAAACGAGGTCTACATTAACTACGTAGTCACAATGTGTTCTCCGTTCAGGACAAGAAACGTGTAGTGCGCTAAATTGTGGCAGGGTCTCATCTTCATTCAGCGCATTTATTTCAAGTCCCATTGAAACAAAGTGATCTGCAGTTATTCTGAATCTGCTGGAAGTATCTTGGCTTTGACCAGGATAAATTTCAGAGTTACATTCCTCAACTCAATGTCGTGCACAAGGGGGTGTGTTTACGTTTGACAATTAAGTACTCATTCATACTGTACACATTTCGTAAAAGTGTGCTACTTTGTACACTGTCTTAACTAGTGTCACGGTAACGGTTATCACTAAGTCTCTAAGTTCCAGTAGACACTACAACCAACCAACCAGCAAATGCCATATTGTTGGACGACGCTTCGTGTTTCCAGCACTTTTTTCTAGACAGCCCTCCAGTTACAATGAAGTACATTCACTCGCCCCTTTGAGCCGACAAAAGTAAGCCATATATGAAGAACTGGCAGAAACCCCTGCAGTAAGTGCTTAAGTTGGTAGTATCACATTTGCTTAATTATATCAACAGGTTGTACCCATGTATTTTCGACTAAGTTGTTTATCAACACCAAACGATCTGCGTGAGAAAATAATTGACCATAGCAATCCAGTGATCACTGGTTGTCAGAAAGATGGCTCTTTTAAAAGAATTATCCACAAGAAATTCACGTGACTTAAACCTCAGTGATCATTGCACTCCAGTCAAGCGTACCTTAGAGCATATACTATCCACAAGAGCAAGACGAGTCTTCACACACGATAGTCTTGCAGAAGAATTGAATATGCTCTCGTCCATCATGCATTCCAGCGGCTATCTCGAAGTGTTACGAAAAAGTACCAGTATACAAAATATCAACCGAAGGGGTGGTCATTATATGTCCCTATTTGGAAATACTCTTATGGTTGATTACCTTCTACATCAGACAATTGATTAATGAACTCGACTAAGAAATTTGATTGAATATTCGTCGCAACTAAGTTTAGTTCAGACCCCGAACCTGTCGATCTCTTTAACCAAATAAGATCAGTCCGTCTGTAATACTCCACACTGTGTTCAACAATTTATGTGTTAGTTCGGAAGAGGTTCCATGAGTAAAACCGAGATACAATTGAAATGCAAAATGAGACAAGTTCGTTTCACTGAACTTATGAGCTTCTTTTTATCCACTTTATGTGGTATTGGTTTTCCAAGTTGGCTGGGAAGATATCAGTTAAGGTTGAATCATTTGGTTCATCTACTTCAGCATCATCAAGCAAACTGTAGCATTTGCTTTAAATTGAAGACCTACCTCAAATGTATACAGTAAACGTAGTCTTCACATCACGTCCAACAGATTATTGTATAATCGACAAGCGGTTCGACAGAGAATATCGGAAGCTACTCGTCACTTTTGGTCACGAAGCATCATCTAATAACTAAACTAGAAATCAACTCAACAGTGCTGTTATGTACTCTTTTCACAATTGGACAAGAAATGTTTGCTGTGGCACATCGAGGCAATTGCAACCGGACGCCAACATTTCATAGTTTCCCTTCAAAAGCAGCTGTTTGTGGAAACGATATTGCGTTAGTATGAACCAAATAACTTTCTATAATGTCCATATATGTTTAATATTTTGAAATTTGTTTCGTTTCATTCGAAATCAGTAATGACTAAGTGAGATCCTCTCGAAGATACATCATATAATACGACTCTTTTGCTTGTCATTCGAAATGATTACAGGAAATGACTGCCTAGAATGTCCACTGAACAACCAAGAAAACAGTCTGCTCTGTTCTGGAAAACTAGCTAAATATTTGGTGGAAGCACTAAGTAACGTTTACCTGGATTGATCAGTTGCACAGGAATCTATTATGGCACTTGCTAACCAGTTATATGAGTATTGTCGAAACATCTCAACCTGAGAGCAGAAATTAGTCTGTTTTTTGCTAACCTATTGGCAACGATAGTCTGTGTGACATTTGTTACCCAACGTCAGTTAATCTAGTCAATCGTACAGAACATCTTACAGTGCGGTATGCTGACCAGAGAGCACCGACGTATGAAGATCGATTAAAATGGGCTGATATTTCACAGTTTCCACATAGGTAGCTGAATGTTAGCGTACTTGCGAAGTTTCAGGTGTCCGCAGTTTTAACATTCTATTGATCTTCTCACTCTGCAAGGTGGAGAGGTATCAGTCGCTGCATGGGATATGTTATACTTATCTGGATGGCGTCAGGGAATACTCCTGAGAAACGCTCTTATAGACTTGACCTAAATGAACATACTGAAATGATGCTTAGTAACTCTACTGTCATTGCCAAGCAGCGGAATATTGTAGTACAAGGACGCTTCGATTGACCGATATAGTCCTGCACAGTAGCCTGACGATGAAAACGTCACTCTTTTGGTGAAGAATGCATGCTGATTAACTTGAGCATTCGTTAATCATCTGTACACGATTTTCGAGGTATATTACAGTCCGACGTAGCATTGATATGTACTGTAGTTGTGCATGAGATCCGAATAGTGGATGAATGAATGATATTCTACAAAAGTCATTTAGATAACTAATATTTCATAACCACATTACATAAGTTAGAATACAGTCAATCAAAAGCAATAGCCCGACGCGTTTTCCTGTTTGTTTAATGCCGTTTATTCGATGTTAAGCAATCCTGGTACACATATGAACGGCGCCACCAAAGGACTGAAATCTCTTCTGTCCAGCCTTTAGCTCAATACTGGCTGGACAATTCGACTGAAACGACTATAATTATCATGAGGTTACAAGAGATAAAGTTGGTAATCAAATTAGTTACAACTACACAATGATATGGGAAACATAAATCTACTTAAGACAGTTAATGAGTGAATCCTAACGAAACACAACGACCGCGACATTTAACCGATTAGTTCAAACGTTCAAAAGGTATTCACTTGATAGTATACACATAAGCTGACTACCAAGAGATAAAATCCGGGCTGATTCATTCCTGCACATGAGGACAATGATGAGTACAATTTTAACGGGGATGCAAGATACTTTCCTGTTTAGGAAAAAACTAAATCACGTGAAAGAATTTTGAAAGGATGAACACTAATTAGCGAGGCTGGTAGCCAGGACTGATAAGTAATTGTGGTCAATAACAAATATTATAACACATTTGAACTAGGCAACAATAAGTCATTGATCAGAAGTTCGACATTGACAGTAGGTGCTAGAGGCATCAAATGTCAGACGTATAGGGGAGATTCGAAAGGCACAGAGAAGAACCGAACCGATTTCAGGACATCGGATTATAAAAACCAAATGGAATTCGACGAAAAACCTCCTAAATCCAACAGTGACAGTTTTATTGATGCGTGGTCGGGATTTGGGTTTACTTAATTCAAACAATTCTTACGGTCGACTGCAGTTTATGCAAGCAGATAGAATTTCTAGTCATTTCCTTTGGGAAACGAACACAAGGTTCGAGTTTCGCTCATCTTTAGGTCCGTCAATATTGACATTTTTTACACAACCGTGATTTAAACATTTACTCCGGTCTCTATGAGGCTATGTTGATCAGTACAATAGCACCATCTTACCCTACATGATGGGCTTATACATATTAGGGCGGTTTACCGTTTGCTTTATAACGATGCTCGAATGTATCGAGAAAAGAGACAGTGACTCTTCCCTCAGCTTCAGTCGATAGCTGCAGGGTTGGCCGTTCCCGCCAAAATGGAAACAGCAAAAGCATTTAATTCGTGCTGCAATACTTTACTGGGCGGTTTATAGTAAAGAAGTTGGTTAGTATTTGTTAAACATTCGAGACAGCTGACCGCAGCTTTTGAGTTCAATTGAGGATTTCAGTCGGTTTCTTTCAAAGAGATTCGTTTGACTTGAGTTCCACACTTGATCGTCTTCGGCATGACGTATATTTTTGCTACGATCGTAGTTTGCACTTTTGCCGTGCCGTCATGTGATAACCGTACTGATCAGTGTGCCAATGCTCCCAGATCAATCACGTTGACATTGCCTTATTTAAAAACAAATTCGACTTTAAG
>JTDE01003170.1:51721-62557 GCA_014338405.1 Paragonimus skrjabini miyazakii | reverse complement strand
ATAACACAACGTTACGAGCAAGTTGTAATACTCTACGTTTCAACCACCTCGGGTGGCCTTCCTGAGGAAGGCCACCCGAGGTGGTTGAAACGTAGAGTATTACAACTTGCTCGTAACGTTGTGTTATTCTTAATCCATTTAGGAATAAATACCGATTACAAGGTTGTTTTGAGATTAGGTTAATCTTTCTCGACTTTTAATGTTAGTTATTAGTCGTAGTGAATTAAAAACAAACTTCAGTCAGAACGAAAGAGTTGGGATAGGGAAAGTGATGAATATTGTCATTCTGTACTGATTGGTCAACACTAAATTCACAATAATATGAAGTAATTCATATGGCTAATGGGCTTATTATGAACTTCATCAACGTCCATTGTGTTACCACGAACCAACATCTGCAACCATTAACAAAGCCTAAATCAAAAAAATGTAGGAAAAATACAACTACATGAGGGTTCTGGAGCAGCAATCTTAAACAGATATGCATATGTGCAGATGTGGTCAGTAACAGAGAACCAAACGATGTTTTAGCAAATATATACTGTTGCGCGTGGATGAATGAGTCTTTGTCAGTTAATCAATCAGGACGCAGCTAGAGTGTGGTTCACACAGACGACCTTGATGCATACATCACAGACATGGTGAACAGTGGCACAGAAACGGAAGATGGTAGAGGACATCTTCACCTTGCTTTACAACTACGCTTAACTGACCATATACAGTACAGATCTCTTAAATCGTGTGGGTGACAAACTCCCCATTCCATCAATCGGTAAGCTGGTTATTCACCGTTATGGCTAGATTAAAACAACAGTTTCCGACGCATTCCATTAAACATTCTTTTCACATAACGAGCCTCCTAGAAAATCTGCGTAGTCCAATCAACACCTTAACCTAAATGGCACCCTATCGACCCATCACAAACGCGCGCTAGTGAATAGAGTATTCAAACCAGCGAGACGAACCCGTGCGCCGAATTCTGGGGGAATTTCAGTTGGTCACATCCGAACTGCAGTCTAATGGTTAGCTTAAGAGTTACATTAAACGACACAAAAGGCTTACATAGAACTACCTCCATAAGTGAACCCAGTATGTAGCAAACATCGCTAACACTAGTGAATTCGATTAAGCAAACATTTTACGCAGCCAACTTAGCGTATTAGTTCAGACCCGCGAGCTGCCTGTCTTCAGTCAAAGGAAATCAGCTAGTCACTGCTACTTCACACTCTGCCTACCAATTCATATGTAACTGTAAGGAATGTTACGTAGGCAGAATCAAGAGGTGAGGAATCTCCAGAGTGAAGAAAAATTTGCTTAGAATGGTTGCAGAACCCCGTACTGTTGAAGAACGGCAATGTCATTGGAACACGCAAGTAACCAGTGTCTACAGTCGGAGGACATGTCCTGATCACTGGTAACGCTATCAACCTACTTAGATAGTTTTATGCAATCTACTGAAGCTGGTCATGTACATTCAAAAACAATTGCTCGTGTACCTGACCCTGTTCTGGACTCATTGACCTTTCCTAACACACCGACTGACTATCCACATCATCTCCCTAACTGTTCGATATAAAAACCGATTCATATTGTTGTAACTTCTGTATTGATGAGTCAGTACAAAGTGGTTGCCTCTACCATTTTCCGTTAGTCTATTTTCACTTGTTTTTGAGGCATCCATTTGATACGGTGATTGATTCAAAATGGCCGCAAAACCACATAGTTTCGACAATAAATATCAGTTGTTTACTTGTGTCCTGCTCAGTACAAAGAACTCACTAAGCCCGGCGTCTCATATTTACGTAATTGCATTTGGTGAACGGAACTTCGTCGTCTCTATTAGACAAGTGATATATTAAGTGACGACAGGTGTTGTGCGCAATTTACAGTCTACATTAGTTAATTACTACATGCTACATCTTGTTTCAAGTCTGTATTAAACAACATTCTACTACACCGATGACACTTGAACAACACAGATTTTTCTTTATCTACCAGAGACATTTTCTGTCACACTGAGCGATACTTCGTACTAAAACTTACAAGTTTCATCTATCTATGTGAAATAAAGCCTTATTCACTTTCCTTATCATTCAAACTAAATTATAAGAGTGCCCAATTTGTTACCAAGTTCATCGGTAGTGAATGTTTGCGACAATTGGATTGTAACTGCCCTTATCCAATTCAGTTGAATCACTCTCTAATGAAGTGTGTACCTGACATAGCACAAGCCGTTTGCAAAGTGACTTCTGATTCGAATTTCTCATGACACGTTGATACCGTGCGATTTAAAAATCAGATACCGCGATTTTTACGGTGGATCGAAGATTTGCTGGCCGAAAGCAATATAAGTATCAAGAAATTCTGCAGACATGGAGCTGTCTGGCAACAAATGTGGTGCCATACTGTTTACAACAGTAGGCTTAGTACGGTCCGTGGTACGGACACAATACACCATTATTGCATCTGTCGTATGCACTAGAGGACCAGCATTACTTCTAGTTAAGCTGCAGCCATTAGAACTATATGGTAGTTCATCTGATGCTCCAGTTGCTTCTAAACTGGCAAAATTCACCTCCGTCAACGACACATGTTAGTGAAATACGCTCCAAGCATATCATCAAATCTTTGTATACCGCAGCTTGGTGTAATTTCGTAGGATGGCGCAAACCTGCTACCTCCATAGTCAAGCACAACTTAAGGCCGGTTACTTGATGCGGCAAAAGCCCTATATGTAGTAATAGATTTTACAACCGCTTAATCCAGAGGTAGCTCGATGCCAAGGGATGGTTCTGCGGACGCCTAGTATACTGACCCTGACGTCCCATCTGATTTGGTTTTGACCAATGGGAGACTGTGCATGTTTGTGAACTTAACGATTACAGTTTCCCTCTTACACATATGGATATGTTTGGTTGTTGTTGTTATTTCTCAACAGATGAAAACATATACACCGATGGCACAGTCACATGTAAGTTTGCCACCCAGTTCCGTAATATCTGCGGGGTCATCCGATGGGTGGCGTCGGTTAAGAATTCGAACTAGTTACATTTGAGCATATATCATAACGGACAACACAAAGAATTAAGCGAACGGAAATCTCTGTCTTGAGTTGCCAGAACTGTTTTAACCTGTCACTATTACTGATAAGTATGGTGACAGAGTATGTTTTATCGTTTTATTTTGGCGGTTTCTACATTTGAATACTTTTTTATTTGGAACAATTGACGAAAAAATCTATTAATCATTTTCTTTTGATGGCTTCAATTGCGCGGCTTAACTCTTTCAAGATACTCGAAGTTTAACTTCATTCTGCTAATTACAGTTTATTCTAACCTGGGTCCCAAACTTCCCAAACCGCAACACCCTCTTACTTGACACTGACAAAAGAAGTAGTTCGTTCGATATCAAAACCATCTAGACAGGAATGTTACGTCTAGTTTTATTCCTCGCCCAATTCAACGTTTTATTTACCACTACAAGTGAGAATGGCAAACATTTTGGGTGATACATTTTTTCGTTTCGTTTCACATAATGTTTGCCATATGCCAATCTTTACATGGTCGTTACGTTCAATTAACAGTCGTCTCAAAAGACTTTAGTTCATTTTCCTGTTTGCGAACTGTAATGAGAACGTGTCACCCAGGTTCGTCATATCTCAAAGTCCGATAAAACATCTCGAGGCAAGTTGACGTACTAGGTGTCGTCAACATCACGTAAGCATTCCATCCCAAAATGTGAAAACATGTTCACATTTGCCGTAATTCACGTCACGCTGCCCACAAAACACTGGCAGAATATGACGAGTTTGAACGTGGTGAACTAATTGTACATTTGAAAGTTGACAAACTGTAAGCAGCAGGATGTGTGATTGAAGTAACGGTTACATATTTGAAACATTGAGTTCCCTTTATCCAGTTCAGTAAGACGGCAAGAAGACATACATTGCGAGATGCAAGCATTTCGTTTATTCTCCTCAGTCGAATACATAAAACATTCAGTTATCTAGGTTAAGCGCATGGCGTTCTCCGAGGCATTGTTGATCAAGCGTCACGCACCGGTCCTTTGTTGGCAAAAGGTGCTGACGCAATCAATTTCGTTACCGTGGCAGTAAACCCTGATTACTCCCATGTTGGGGTTACATATTTGTCAACAAAAATCGATTGGTTTTGCAAACGTCCTCAAAGCATCACTGACTGTTTACTGTAAGCATACAGCAGAATTACAGGTGATTGTTTTCAGAATAACACCCATTTCACTGACTATTGAGAAAGTCTTCTAAATATTTGAAAAGTGTATACGAAAGCATCCTCATTTAAAAGCTTCTCCAGAAAACTACCACAAATGCGTTCACTTCAAAAAATTTACCTTATATTTGTTTTTAATCACATCACGTCCAACTGAAACCACACCATTAAAATCATGTTTACAGTGGAAAAGATCTGTTGTGTTTCTGTGAAGCTGGGCGATAATAGAACTGCAAGGAACTATAATATATGTTTGTGTGAAATGAAGCTGTTTTAATTTTAGGACTCATGGAATGGTTAGTGGATCAAATTCATAAGTATATAATTTTCCACAGCTTTCGTAAAAAAGTAACACATTTTTTCCCATGTATGAACATTGGCCGCCTGAACACAGTGTTGTTGATTTCGATTACTGTCCACTCAATTTGACCTAATGCTGCAAATCGATTTAAATTAAACATTTGGAAGACGCACGATATATCACAATCTTCGGTGCAACAACTCTCATATTCCGACCACAAATGGACGGGTTACAAAGGATCAAACTTTTACAGAGCGAACGTCATAATCCAAGTGACTGACGAAATGGTGAATGCTTGTTTGCATGTTCATGTATGATCATAAGATACAAACTGTTACTCCGGAGAACATCACTTTGTGCGCTTCTACACAGTTATTTTCTGACTCAGTTAACCAATTTGTCTTAAATTTCTGCAGATAGGATAGAA
This sequence comes from Paragonimus skrjabini miyazakii, assembly GCA_014338405.1. NCBI lineage: Eukaryota > Metazoa > Platyhelminthes > Trematoda > Plagiorchiida > Troglotrematidae > Paragonimus > Paragonimus skrjabini miyazakii. The sequence continues at coordinate 57,582 of JTDE01003170.1, read as the reverse complement.
TTTTACCTTAGTTATTACGTGACATTACGTTAAAAATAGCTTTATTTCAGCAAAGTACCAAATTGGTTTTTGATATCAAAGATGTACATAATACTCCGATTTACTGGACGCGTTGTAATTTATGTTTATAAATCCCGAAGAAAGACGGAGGATCTAAAAGAAAGAAACATTTTAAACATTACCTTGTTTACCTCCGAATAGTGCGGTCCTCAGCCGAAAACCATTTAAGTACGGTCAGCACAGAAAATAGACATTATTAAAGAACGAGGTCAATTCTGTGACATAATCTTTGTCACGGAGGATGGGAAAGGTCAGAAAACCAGTCGGTCAACCGCTTCCAACCTTGAGTCAAACAACTATTAGTATACAAATTATTTAACAGTAGCGGTCAGCTTGTCTTAGCAGATAAAATGTAGACAGAAGTCTTATCAATAAACCAGGCAGAGGAATAAAATTTGGTCGATAGATTTAAGATTGATAAACCAATACTAACTGGCTTGGTCCCCTCAACGGTTTGTTCGTGTAAACGAAAAAGTAGTTTTACTTGATATGGAAAATAACAGGGCATCAAAGTAACTTACTTGAAAAACAAAAAACTTTTTTCATAAATATCAGTCTCATACAGCAGTTTTACGTACATCTTTTATTGCATTGCATGATCACTTTGAGACCATTTTCGCCATTAGAAAAACATGCAAGTAAACTCGGCGAACTGACTAACGATGTTGTGACTTTGAATCATTGCAGATTTTATCCATTTAGTCAAACCAGAAAGATAACATGTCGGGAAATGTTAACATGTCGATTCGCTCCGATCAGTCGTTGACAAAAAATCAGGAGATTTTATACAAGCTGCACAAAGCAACAGAAAGTGAACCAATCAACCACACAGTTTTGACCTTTCGCGCGCTACTAGTGCAGTCAGTTCCATAACAAGGAGATTGACTGTGTTAACAACTTCTGTCTATAAAAAGCCAATCGATGGGTTCGGTTTAGCATTGTTTCGCTAATCTACAGCTGTTTCTGGTTACGACCGCCTGACGATATATTGTACAATTTGACAAGGCAACTGCGCGACCGGTTGCTAAGACATGTCTGGCCATTAGTAAACCTGGATTCTTCCAGTTCGCCACAACCGGCAGGTCGTTTTTGACAATGCAGGTGATAACCGCATGGGCATGTGTTCCGCCATACGACGATGCAAGCAACGATCTGGTCGACCTCCGTAGACTTCTTGCAACCACAGTCAAACTGGTACACTAAGTGAGAGACAGACTGATTGTTTGCGTCTAACCGCTATAGAGAATCAAACCCACAGTGATTAACAAAACGCGCGTTTTGACAGCTGGATAAGTCCGAAGCAGTGTTAGTCAGACAACATCGGCCGGTTGTTTTTGTGGGCAGCAGGTGCCAACATAGTCAGTCTTCTTGCTATGGAACTGACTACACAACTGGTGCGCAAAAGATCGAAAATATGTGGCTTATTCGTTTAATTTTCCTTGCTGTGTGCGCCTCGTATAAAACTGGTTGACTTTACGTTAGCGACTGTCGAGAGTAAGTCGATATATTACTATCTGGTATGATGCCCCAGGTTTTGTTTCGATCGTGTAGAAGTCAAGGTTATATGCACGGTTTATGAAGAGTGATCATTCTTCTATGCGTGGAAATCTTGTAAAACCAAATCAGCAAATCGTCGACGACCAAGATATGTTTCACATAATTTGCTTCACCAAGTAAACGGTGAGTACGCCAGAATAACTAAAATGTCACTAAGTTCACAGATGCTCTGAGTTGGTTAAGAATGACGTCTGAGTGAATGAATGGCCATCACATTACTGGGTAGCCAAGGTCCGCTTGTTTCAGTGGGCACTTGTAACATAGGAAACATGGTCGGGGCACAAATAATCTATTAAACAGTAAGGGCAGGGAAAGTCGTCAAAAATGCCTATGTTCTTCAGATGGATAAATTGATATAAAATCTTTCGGCGGCACTGATTACTTTCTCTTTGTAGACCACATACGCTTGATGATATTACTGTCATTCCGTATAACATTATCGGATATTCTATTGCTGTTTCACAACTGTTCTACAGATAACAAGTAACCTTCGTGATTTTCTCTTCTGGAGACAGCACTACCTGCGGGTGTCGCACAACTTTGTGACTGCAAAGATTCTAATTCGGAGTTAGTAGAACCCACTACAGTTCTTAACAGGATTTTCAACCGGATGCCAAGAAATAACGCGTTTTCTTGAAATTATCTCACATACCACAACCCTAGCTGTCCGACGACCTAAATGATTTTCGCCGAGGGAGGTGACCGACGGTAATTAATGAATAACGATGAAAAATATACCGATTTTTTATTAACTATATTTATCCATACGTAAAGCACCTCACTTTTAAAATCGGAATATGAGATGTGATTATTTTTTGCCAGTAACTATAGCATTGGAAATAATCGAGAGTGTTGACAAGCTACTTCTACCACTGCCACTTCAAAAATTTACTCTCTACTTGAACTCAGGCCTGTCGACGCAACTTGTGAAACAAGTAAAATAAACTTATGCTTATTTAGTGTTTGTCGGTATTATAGTTTAGTAGAATGTCGTTGAAGGTGAAATAGACTGCATCGTGAGAAACAGAATCATTGATTTGAGGTTACAATCTCAAAGTTCAAGTTGAGCAATTACATTGCTCAAGTGCACCGGACTGTAACGTTTCTAGTAAATATTGTAATTACACCGAAAGACGTAAACTGGCCACGTGAATGTATTGCTGCATTTTTATCAGAAAAATTCTCCGAGTGATTGCTTGCCTAAGTTAAACACGATTTGATGAGCTTCACTTAATGTAACGCGCCGATAAAATTCGCATTAAATCGCTGCACGAATCTGGGTAATTCGTTAACTGGATACATTTTGGTCGAATTGTTGAAATATATTTCATGTGAGCAGTAATAGACCTTTTGCAAGATTCTGGCTCTAACGAAAACAAACGATGTGGTAGGCAGTTGTTTCAGTTTGGCTGGATCTGGCCATGCATATTCAGGTGCCAAACACAATATGTAAGGCTACTGACAAGAATGGTGATCAGCAAATCCAGCGATTTGATTAGAGAATGATGTTCCCCGAGGTCGATAGAGAGTGGGTCAGTCACCCCGCTTGGATGTTGTGTTTCTGATTGTCACAGGCTGGAGTAGGTTAACCCATTGCGGTCATACCACATGTGGGCAACTGTTCGACAAAACTCAATGAAGAACTATCATGACATTTCCGATCATTCTTATCGGTCACCATCGGAGTAAACCACCGCTGATCTAGTAGCAGTGCATTTGTCAGCAAAATCGACAGTTTTTAATTAAGAAGGATGTTATAATCCACATTGAAGAAGACCGTAAATTTGGATCCTAAATGGGTTCATTGGACTTTGGAAAATTACTCTGATTGCAGTTGGACTGCTACAAATTTTTTTTGTTTTTTACTGAATACATTATCAACATCAACTTAATATATCCAGTACGGTAGTCCTTGACAACAGTGGGCTTCAAGCAATGTACACTTTCACCTAAGTAACAATTGGTTTCCTGCATTTTCAATGTTTTCCAGAGTATAATGACAGCTCTACGAAAAGCTGTCATGTCATCTTCCTTGAAGCTGTGTGTCATATTAGGCTTGCAGTTCGTTTGTTTTCACTAACTGAAAGCATGACCTTCAAGAAGAGAATCAGTTTATAAAGGTTGGTCCGACTGCACAGAACCTCAAAGTATGACGAAACAGGCAGGATTTTGATGGGTCTTCTGTCGGCTCCTTCGCTAATATTTGGTGGTTATTGCCTAGAAATGCTTTAGAGTTTAATTCGTGATTGCAAACCTAAGTGAGATTTTCTAATATTCTTGTATGAAATACATACGGAATCAAGTGTGCCAACCTGTTTATTGTCACTATCCAGTTGGCTTACTACCGCGGAGCACTCTACAGTCCCGCGGAGAAGGTATTCACGATTGACATGAAGTTGCAGTTTTGAAATACAAAGTGAACTCCGTGAAAAAGGAGTGCGCTTCAGCACAGTTCACAAAACTTGTAACAAGTGTGATGACACCTATCAAAACAATGAATTTTTGTCCTGAAACAATTAAAAATTCAACAAAATTACAGGGTACCCCGAGGGATTAATTGAACAATTTAAATGTGACTGTTGATGGGCTCATAAACATCGCTGTAATCAGATCATATCAGCTGGCTGATTCGGAATCTCATCAGTTAGTTTGCCTATGAAGGAAAGAAACAGAACAACAGATTTCTTACTGATTGTTGGCCACAGTGAACATGAACAAACTTGGAGAGTGTTCCTCAAACCACCTTTAATCCAACAGCATCACGCTCAACTAACAATCAAACAAGCTACCAAGGGATACTGAGGACAAATGTAATCCAAATATTGATCTGGCGGATCGGGGGATCGCAGTCACCGTGGGTACAGGCAGGGAAATAGTTCATTGTGGTACTTCACATTGAGCTGGCGTATATTCGAAAACATGTGCATTATATTGATTGGTCAACAATGATTCAAAATCGGCCAGAATTCCAAAAGGATGATCAATGAAGAGTCAATGATGATACTCTGGTCAATCGTTTGATCAATTGAAATTTGCGTAAGCAGCTGCCTAGGTTTTTTAACAATGCGATTTTAATTAATCTAACTAAGGAAATGTTGTGTTATACTTTTCAGTTTATGATACGATGGTCGTAGTTACCCTTGTTTGTATTGCGTCGTGCGCTAAGAATCGTCTGTTGTGATTTGTCTGGTTGTTTAATGTCGTGCTTGCAAAGCGGACACTCTTCACCTATGCAGAAGTATCAAAAAAGTAACATTTTAAACAACAGCTAAGTTGTCTACGAGAATCATATAACCAGGTGACATATAAATATTGCTAGCGCTTTGTGATTGCGCGCTTTGGACCCTCGACTCTCTATTCAATCAACAACGGGAGCGTCGTGGTTTTTAAACTTGAGCCACTGAGCTCGAGCGGATTCAAGCAATCTATTGATCTCTGCTCACTCAAGTCTGCTTGTTGCAACTAGTCGTCGCTGGTAGTTTGTTTCATCAAACACTCTTGACGTCTGCCTTGAAGCGGGTGTGTGACTGAGCAAACTCGAACAGTTAGTGAGCTTCAGCAGAACGAAATCAGAACGTGGATCCCTTTCCCACAAGTTGACAGCACTGCCCTGACCACAATGCTTGCAAATGATAACTTGACAAAATTTTGCTTTGTTCAATCTCAAACAGAGCCTGCGACAGGTTTCGTCTATTACAACTGGTATTTACCAATGATTTTCAGAATTTATATCACTCCAATGGTCCGAAGGAACACGTATCTTCTGTTTATACCGGACAACGCGGTTTTTGTGGAGTAATTAGGTTAACCGTCTCGTCGGAGTGAAATCCACAACAGTTAATTGCATCTTTGTGGTTGCTCGGTGGAAATAACTTACGGCCAGTGACGTGTTTATTTGTGCAGTCAAACAGTTCAGTTGGAAACTGTAAAAAAGATTTAAGATTGTTTTTCAGCCCTTCAATGAGTCTGCCAAAATGCAAAAGCAGACTCCTGGTCAACCCTACCAAGGCAGTAACTGATAACAGTCGTCACTCGACAATGAAACATTTTACCACAGAGTGTGCACAGCAGAGAAAACATATGAACTAAAACTAGTTATACATTATTTAAAATTTACTACACTCAGAACAGAATGTAGAATAAACTGTTGTTGTGGTTAATTTGTTAATTCCTTATTTGCACACAAGTGACTAGTCTCAATGCAAGACGTGAATGCGTCTCAACTGTGAACCTGCATAGTATAA
>JTDE01003170.1:0-42567 GCA_014338405.1 Paragonimus skrjabini miyazakii | reverse complement strand
AAGCCTCCAACTAAAGTTGCACTGCTAGGTAAATGGCGTTCCTCCTCAACTTTTATATAGATAGTCTGCTATGTCAGATCAAACTAGAGACACTCTTCATCAGTAATCTTTTTCGGAACTTCTGCTGATGTTTCCCAAATTGTAATATTGATCCAAATTTGCTTTTTTATATCGCCGGCCATGAAAGTAACAAATACCTGATGGATAACTGTTTAAGAACATAAGGCTTCTAACCAGCATAAGTGATAAATTACTGAAATTTTATTCCCAAAGTTCTGAACGATTTTGAGCAGCCCAGAAGGAAGAAGTAAAACACAGAGCAAATATTGGCGGTCTCGTTTATAATATTTAACTTACAATATGTCCAATACGGCTTTACACACTCTTCACTTTACAGGACAAATAGTACTACACAAGAAAACACAGTTGGTATAAAACGTCTTATATTTTTGACGTTCGTCTCATGCCGTGCGTAAATGAAAATATTTTTCAGCCAACTCTGAACTTCCATAATTATCCTATCATAAGCCTAATCTGGTTTTATCTCAATTAGAATGATTCCACTCACTAGTTTAATGGTCCAATCGATCATTTACAAACCAAAGTCTCCTGGACCATGGGATGTGCGTATTGTGACTAGTTATTCACCTAGTGCCCAAGGAGCATTATGAATGTGTGTGATTTTCACTGAAAAATACAAAAAGTACCAACTTCGCAGGACACGTTGCAAAGACATCGATAAAGACTCGTAAGTGACAGGAAGGATTGACATAGACATTTTTAGAGGGAATTCCGAACACGTCTTAGCGTGATATTAATGCTCTACCTCACAATAACTCTTAGTGACAGTAACATTCGATTATGTAACATCCGGAACATGCTTTCGCGTGTTTGGATGACCACGTTAATTTCACCATGCTTGGGTGGGTTTCAAATTGGCCATAAATTTGAGCGATGACAGTGAAAGCTGTAGAATGAATTGCAGTACTTTCACAATATTTATCAATAAGAGTGTAAGTATGTCACTCGTAAGATTTCGCCGAAATTCTGTGCACATCTATTAACTTCCCACTTATGACACGTTCCGTATGGTTGGGTGTAAACTTAAGATTCGATCATTCGTGTTTAGCCTAAATTGAATGCCAACTCCATACAGAAACTACGTTCAATTTGATTTTTTAAATACTGGGCAAAGTTGAAATTCATGGCGAATTTAATTAACGAGCTACAACCGACCGGTTATCTGATTGGTCTAAACTCCGTTGATTGTTGTTTGAGTTTGCACCGCTTTGAACGCCGAACTTCTGTGCTCCCATACACCAAATGGATTTTAGCAGACTAATTAATGGATTCATAATGCATGATGCAAACAGAATAAGCCATTCTAAACTGATGCGCTCACGATGCATTCATCAAAACCTGTCGGTTAATCTCAACCCAAAATGTATCTCATTCATTTATTAAATCAAATTTGGACATTTGATCGACGTGCTCTTCCCTGAATAGTTTTGTTTTCAAAATGACTGCTTAACGGGTCAGTTATTTTTCGCCTAGTTCCGCTTTGTTAAGGCATGCACATATCCAGTAATTATCACGTTTGTTCTCCAAAACGTCATTCTGCAATGCTTGCTCGTATGATATAAGAGATGCAGTTTTGGTCGACGTTGTAACTCGGAGCTCGTTTTCCGGATTCATCGGAGTCAGTCTCTTAGAAAGTTTTTATAAAAATACACGGTTTGCTTAATCCATACTGTACTGTGCGAAGTGGCGATTTTTTAGTAGTATTCCATTTTTGCGCAACGCATCTTCCGTCGTTGCCCATGCTGTTTGAACTGAAAAAATATCCACTTTAATGAATGGTAGGTTCGCTGAATCTTTGGACAGTTCAATTGCCAGCGCGCTAGCGCATAGGAATGAACATACATACCGCAACAGGTTGTCCTTTTTTCCGACTAATGTAAACAAACAGCAATAGTAGGTCGTCTACAGGAAGAACGCAAGATTCACTCCCTCTATAAATTGAACATGACTGCCGAATTGACAGCTTTGCAAATATTCTAAATAGTATGGCATTTGAAATTCCATTTGGAGCTGAAAAGTAAATTTGTCAAGTACGGCCAACAAAAGGATCAGTCCAGAAGCGATCAGCAGCCACCCAAAAAAGGTGCCGACAAAACAGTCGCATTAGACATCCGCATTTTCCATGGTCAGAGATTGGACAGAAAATTATAAGCATTGCACTCTCTCTCTTAACATTTCGAAACATACATTGTATCAGTTTATTCGTTTGGTTCAGTATCTCCCAGCTAGTTTGTATAATTAGGTCACTATCGTTCACGTTCATCTTGGCTGATTGTTTGACCTAGATAATACCACATGGTTATTTGTGCAAATCTTAATTATATTTGTTCATTACTTTGTTTTCATTCATCTCGTGAGATATTGTGCAAGTTTTATCACACATGAGGCCATCCAAAGCTTTGAGCTTAAATAATGTAACAGTAGTTGACTGCTGCAAGAGATGTGTTGTTTAAATTCGAACCTTTAATTGGATTCGAATCAATGACAGAAACAGAATGACCAAACGCTTCAAACCCTCAACCACTTGATAAATATAGCCCCACTAGAAGCATAGAAATTTCACATTTGGATCCTATTAAACACCCATTCTATTGTCTCATATGGAATCCATCAATTGATCCAACAGATCAATTGTTTTGTTTAACCTAGAATTCAATCAGCTAAAATTCTCGATGAAAATTGACGTTTTCCTACTGATAAGTTGTATGATATATTTGATAATTTAAAAAGATCCACCTGAGATAGATTCGGCCATCGGGTAGATCTAAACCAGAGCCAGAAACAGCCTGTCCAGATGTGTCATCCACATTACTAGCCAAGTTAGCAAGCCACGATGAGAACCCGAAAATTTCATATTTGGAAGCAGTTATCCATTTGGAACTCACGAAACGAGAAATAATTTTTCGAATAATTTGAGCTAGGGTTTGTGAAGGCCATAACTGACCATTCCAAGTGTGTTGCCTATAAGTCGTTCAGCGGATATGTGAATTTTGTAGTATACCCTTAAAAAAATTGAAGTCGGCTATTCTATGTAACACAGCGTCAACTCTCGTGACCTTTGATGAATCCAAACTTTAGGTTCGTTTGCAAGAAAATATTTGAACGCCAGTACGAATTAGCGGAAAAATCTCTGTACTGAATCCGACAGTAATGAATTCAACTTAGTAGAAATAGGCCCGCATGGAACCAGAAACCGCCTTCTGTTAGTTCATTAGACTAAAACTTATCCTCACCTTAAAGTGATTCTGCGTGGTGCACAGTTGACAGTGCTACTGACAGGGCAGTGATCAAGCTACAATCATCCTGACACACGTGGACAAGTAAATCTTGCGGTACACATCAACTGTGGGAGTGCCTGCTTATTAAGGAAGCTGAACAAGGCTTGAAACAAAGAATAGAATAATCGATCGCAAACTGGGCCAGAAGTTTGGTCACTCAGTAACGGACTACACAACTTCAGACCTACCAGTTACAGAAACTTGAAAATGATAAAGCTTTTGAAGCTACAGTTAGAGGTACACAACAAAAACTAACAGCAACACAGTATCTACAAACCACAGTAGTTAGCATTATGAAATCGCTGATGGTTCGTAAAATGGGCTTCATTGTCTGGCTTGGTGTGTTTCAGAATTGGCCTTGGTTTAACTCTGAAGTGGATAAAGGTGATATTTCCAACTGCATTCAACTAACTGATTGATGGAAATTGACCCTTGTATCGAGTAAATCAACTCGCGATTCGTTCGTTCAAATACATTTCAAGGAACCATTCAAAGGCAGCTTCACCGACAGAGCCGTTCATATCTGATTCACGTTGCGTTAGGGAATGGAGAACTATTGTTGAGTATTGGTTAATTTTCGCCCCGTATAAACTAAACCTCACCCACAAATGATCATTGCTTCCGCATTGTCAGAGATTTTTCAAAAAAATCACCGTACTCCAGTATCGCTGTTGATGGAGCTCATCAGCAATGCATTTCCTGGCCACTCCCAGGACTAGAACATCAGCCACACATTCTTGAAGAAACCATGTTGACCAGTGTGCAACCAAATCAGTATTCGTAAAATCCAGGCTGCATTCGCTTGTAAGTAATGCTCTGGTTATCTGATTGCCTCGACCGTGGCAAGGATATGCATAATTGATGAGCTTTGATCTAGTGCAATTTTTTGATGGACGTTGAATGTAATGTCTACAGCAGTGTGATAGCTGCCATTAATTAAAACTGGTATTTGACTAAACTGCCTTGCTAAAAATCAGTATTCAAAATAACGTTCAAATAGTACGTGATTTCTGCTATTCTAACTTGTAGAGGAGTCACGGTAACGCGGTAATCGATTGGATATAACAGGAGGGTTAACCAATTTTCTCAAGCCGTAGTCTGATTATAATTCATGAATCGTTCGAATCGCATTATCTAGTGAAGACATTTGGCAGCTATTGCCAGAATAATCGAGTAATTTGTAAATGTGACGTTAACTGACAAGTAACGGCTTCATCATGAACAATGCCAAATTTATCGTTTTGCTAAAATGCGTGAAGTGATTCCACCAGACCTCACCTATTTGCTCAGCGAGATGAAATCCCGTCAATTTATCAGTTACTCCGTGCAGCCGACAATGTAGCAAGAACACAGAGGTGCGATCAATCAGTATAGTGAAGTCTGGTCGACTTGCGAGTAAATTCCGACTACGAAGTTCAGCACAAATGATTTCGTTAGTGCGCAGCCAAATTCCTGTGGGAGGACAAAACACTGACTACAGATTTTTCTCAACACAAGGAAGACTTACTTGAAGGTACTGGTGGGCAGAACAGGTTAGTGCTTAGTATAAACAGAGCATTATTCAATATTGTTCCCAGCTCTCACCGTTTCACAAGCAGCTCTGGTCAGGCTATTTCAAAATGAATCAATTTGCTCAAGTTTCTCTCTCCTTGGACCACTGCGCACCGTTGACCTCATACTGAGTAAGACTGAATCACAATAAGCAGAAGATCGGGTAAAATGTTTTGTGTGTAGTATTTAGATTTTCCAGTCGCCTTGAGAGGAAACAGCAATTCTTCCGTTGACTCCTCACAATGATCGCACGATCAGGAACAGTATTCAAGTTGAAATTTCAGAGCTTATTGAGACTGTTGAGTGATGTTTTGACTATCAGTAATTGGTAGGAGATTTTCGGTTAATACTTTTTGATCACTACTTCAAACTGATTGGAACTACCTAAGTCCTAAGAATTTCCATTCAGCTACCTCCGAAAAAATGTGCTATAGTCGAGTTTCGCTAATGTTCGAGCGCTCCATTTAACCGTGTGCCTGCTGTGGGCGGGACTGGAAATCCGGTTACGCTTCCATAGGGCAACCATGTTTCCCACTGCTCCATTATGCAACAACAAAATAACGTTTGATTGCTATTTTATAGTTTATCACATGGTTGTTGTCTTGATTGAAATAGGTTAGTGAGAACGTGATTTGTGCGAACATCATATCAGCTGGGTTGAGAAAACTGTTACTCACCTCACTCATGTTTGCTGGTTTAAACAGTATGCAAAATCGTGAATCAATTTCCGCCTGGTCATAGTAGGTACTGTGTAGTTTGGAGACCACGCACAACTAACAGAGTGACTGCAACTGATCAGCGGAAGAATTGACACAGTCAATGAAAACAAGTTATTTCCCTGCCTGTGCCCATGTTGTCTGCAATCCCCCGACCCAGCGGACCAATGTTTGGCTTATATATTCATCTTCAATATTCCTAGATCGTTTGTGTGATAGTCAAGTGAGCGTAATACTATCGGATCAAACTTGGTTCAAAGAACTCTTATCAAATTTGCTCATATCCACTGTTGTCAGCAATCTGTAAGAAATCTGTTCTTGATCAACCCTTTTCCATAGGTGAACTAATTGATGACATTCCAGATCAGCTAGCTGATATGACATGATAACAGCGATATTTTCGAACCCACCAATAGTCACCTGTTCGTAGTTAAATTATTCAATTAACCCCTCCAGTTACCTTGTAATTTTGTTGAATTTTCAAATGTTTTAAGATATTAGGTCAACTGATAAAATGATTGAGAATAACACAACGTTATGAGCGAGTTGTAATGCCCTACGTTTCAACCACCTCGGATGGCCTTCCTCAGGAGTGTTGTAATCAAAATTACATTAACAAAGAAACAGAGGTCACGTGAGATTTGCCATGGTTAGGTCGATCTGCGCTGCATCTGAACTGGTTGGTCGAATCGTTTGCCCATTAGGCGGGGGTAAGACTGATGTAGATAAGATTCGTCTGTGTCTTGTGTTGTTTATCCATCCACGCCACACTGCAGACATGGATTTGCTATCATTGCGATTACCACAAACATGTTGTGTGTAAATGGTGAGAGCTTCAGCGCAGCAGCGCTCCACATAGGAAGGCAGAGCCCTGTGAATCACTCGAGCTTGATCAAAACCTACGTTGTCATTCTCTGACAGTGCATGTAGTGCGATGGCCGAATCTTTCTCTAGCTTCTGAGGTTGATATGCGTCCTTAGGAGGAAACCTCGTGGGCCTTTAGTGTTCGGCAACACGCATTTTCTATTGTCTGTTTGTCTCTCCAATGTAGCTGACATTGCAGTCACGGCATTTGATTTCATAAACACAGTCTGTTTGGTCATCCATAAAAACTGGATCTTTAGGATGCATCACCAGGCGTTCTGAGGTACCATCTAACCGAAATACGATTCAGAGAGCGTAATCAGAGATGATGTAACGAAATTTTTCAGATGTTTGTCCACGGCACGGTATTTGTACAGTAGACTTGAAAGTTCTTGTCGTTTTGGCCTTTTCCTTAGTTGGCATGCGCTTAATTGTGTTCTCAACGAATGCGTTTGGATATTGAATGCGGCTAGCATTTCTTTAATGCAAGAAATTTCTGTTGTTTTGGAGCGGTCAGTGGTGCAGATCTCAGTAGCCCTATTAATGAGTGATTTGATGACTGTTTTCTTTATGCCGATTGGATGTGACGAGCTGAAGTTGAGATACCGACCAGAATGGTTTTCGGTACACAGAAAGCTGGAGTCTCTATTGCTCATCAACTTTCATTAGGCAGCCTAGAAAGCTAAGTGGACGTTCATCGGTTTCAGTTTCCAATGTGAATGTAATGCCGTTGCATTTTAAGTTGAGAAACTGTGTTATTGTTGTGTTATTCTCAATCCAGTTATCAATAACTTACTAAGCACGACGCCCGAAATGTTGGACTCCATTCGTATAAAATTTGGTGCGGATATCTTACAACAACTCAGTGTTTTGATAGGTTCAGACAAATAATACATCAGCCAAGCAGTTGGGCGTGCTCCAGTTTGTTGCATGCAATCGAACCGAAAATCAAGATCCGATCTTATCCGGGATTGTGCGACTTCCGTTATGATTTTTCATTCAAAAGCTATTTCGGCAGAAAAACGCACGTTATGACCGTTGTTGCCAGTATAATTAATGCCCCGATTCATGCACGCCAAAAATGTATTATTTCTCATCATTCCGTAGGCGACATTGTCATGATATTTTAAACGCGATGCTCAGTATGACCGCACGTTAATCATTTACAATGACACGCCCTAAACATTTGCTTATCTGAATGTAGAAATTACGGCCGAATATGGGTAGTGTTCAGTTCGATCACAGCGAAGAAATGTACAGAAATTCACACGTGATAGTGGTTACACTTGTGTGTGTTTCCAGATTATACTCATTGGTATGTCCGTTAGAGTCGCAAGATTTATGTAGTCCCAGTTCGCTATCGTTATTTTTCAAACAGTAGGGCAATCAAGGACTTTTTCTCTGCTCAGCTGTTGCTTCTTATATTTTTATAGGAAAAGCATTTGGAGTTAGAATCGATTTTTATGTTTAATTACAGGTTTGTGCTAGAACAAATGAAGGTCTTGAATTAGTTCGAGGTCTTGCAGTACTTCGGTATATCATTAGCTCACTTCTGTGGTAACAAATTGTATTATTATGTTACCCAGCAAACTGTTGACTTTGTTTATTTTTAGGAAAGCTTTATATATGTGTGTGCATACATATGTATAGTCTACATATATGCCTATAAACCAAGAGGTTTTTAAATAATAAAATTGGTGTATCATTTTTGTTTGCCTGTCCACTCTGAATGTCTAGTTATCCGTAATCAGTGCATAGACGACGATTACTCGCCGTGATCATTTAATTTTCTAAATTTATTGAACAGATTTAACAGCTGTATTCGCAGATCTCTGTTTTGTAAAGATATAGCGAAATAAACATGAAAACTACACATATATGTAGCAATGTACTTGGCTTCATCTATTGAAGCTAGATTGACAATCGTGTTGCACTGATCGGCACATTTACCTTATGATATGAATGCATAATTAAGAGTGAATGTACTAAACGTTTCCCATTAGCTGGGAAAGCAATACATTATAATTTTTGCATATCAGTGCACCGCGTTTTGGTCGATCGTGACCAGTTTACCAACTTTTCCACAGAATGTGTGAAAATATGAATTTACAGAATTTTTGTGCTTGGATTGATAATACATTGCTCAGTAATGGCTAATTTTACCAACATATGCCTTCAATAGCATTACAGCGATCTACAAAATATGTGCACGAATGTTAGGCTGTACTTAATATATCTTCCGGCCTTGAAAATTCTAGCTAACTTAGGATGGGGTGTAGTTTTAAATACAGTAAACTTCATTTCAAAGAAAATGCTATCGTATGGACCAATAAGTCATCTTAACTCATATTCACGCTCACTTTGGCGAAATTCGCGCGGCAAGCCACAAACGATCATTGGAAGCCCCCAGTGTGAATATGACTTTCTCAGTTTTGTGTGTGACGAAGGATCTGTGATGTCCAGAAAGGGTATAGATAAGTGAACGTAACAACATGTGGCAGTACCAACTGTGACCGCAGGACTGAACGATTTCCGAAGAGCAGTTGTTCTGTCAAGTTCTCTCCACAAACCACAAAAACTAAAGATGATTCGAAACTGATGTTGAAGATACAGTGGTTTAATTTCCCCCTACCGTCACATTGATATGTATGACAGTCAAGCGTCGGTTCCTTGTTGGAGACTGCCATCCACCACAATGTGGCCAGTAAAGAGGAACACAGGTCAGGTTTTAGGTTACAAATATTAAAACAAACAAATAGGATTAAGAGCTTTGGAAATAGTGAATTTGTGCACAAAGACCTCAATTTCTTAAGAAGGTGTACTTTACCTAGTTCCGTTAAAAACAACACAGAACGTGAATTAACGCCAAATAGATCACGTCACATCAATGGCGGATAGCAAAATTCCCAAAGCACTTACTCATGTTGTAAATTTCTTTAGCAGTTTGTTGTAGTCAAATAGGCATTATGATGAAACGCTTTCTAGTCCCAGTACGTTTGTTTAGGCAGTATTCTACTGTGAAGTTATGGCTACCCATAAAACAATTTGGCTACCACGTCCTGTTAAATGAGACTAATCATATAAGTTAATTTCACGCCGGCATTCATAAAGTGTGTGCATTACTGACCACTTGACCGTAAGAGTAATGATAATCGCACTAATATTCAATGTCTTTCCTTTAAAACCTCGGAAACATGATAACTAAACGTGATGCTTGCACGAATTTTGGTGTACTGACCAATAACACTTGTAAATTTCCATAACGGATATACCCGTTTCAGATGCCACACATATTCTGTCGTTCCGGATGTAGGCTATCATGAATACCGCAATTGGAATGTGATTCTTCAAATATTTCTCCCAGTAAAATGTTCCTTCACAACCGTCGTTCTTGACTCAGGTATTCCAATCAAGAACACCTCATATTACCAGTGTGCTTCCTCCCTGGAGCACAGCTCAGTCCCCACACAAATAACACTGTATCTTATTTCAGTAAATCATTATGTATTTGTCCGTAGTTGCTCTTCAATGTTTTCTAACACCATAAGTAAAAACACTTCTCTGCAATCTTCTGTGAATTTGCAGATAGTTTTGTGCATAATGTATGTAATACAGGCATAGTGTTTAACCAGAAACCTTTGAGAAGCGCAACATCCTCTCAGCACAGATCCCTTTTCTTGATGTTTAAAGTTTAGGTTCTTACAACCCGGTCAGTGTGATGCAGTGAAATATAACAATCATCCAAACAAACAGGCACACATTATTAATACCTGTGACTCACTAATATTAGTCTTCGTACGTTTGGGCAATGCAGACCGCATAAAAAGTTGTGTATCATTTGGTAAATGTGTTTAGCTTGATATGTTCATCATTACAGTGATGAAAACACACACGCTGATGTTCAGTTAGAAAAAAGAAAACAGTAGACCAAATCGCTCATGTTACGTCAACCACCATACATCACTGTACAACGACAAAATTACATCAGTACTATATTTCACGTTCATTGTCAAAAGAGTTCGACTTTCTTTTAGTGCTGCGGGACTCCCAAAGAATAATGTGGCCAGCAATTATCGTTAGGCAAGTGTGAGAATAGAATAATCACTTTAGTTTCTTTGGACAATCTTTATTTCATCATCACTGTGACAAAATCAGTAAAGTTCTGAACGCTTCAAATAATCTTGCACCTAGTAATAACTGCACCTCATCATATGCGCAAGTAATTTTATGGTTTAGTTCTGACACAATCTGCAACTGGTTTGCAAACAATCTAGGTTTGAACTTACGTGTATATTGTACTCTTTTCTGGAAAGATTGAGATCACGTTATGCCCAAACTTGGATTAGTAAACGGTTGTGGAAAGTCTTCGTCTTCAAAAGGCGTAGCCAATTAAAATGTTTCGAACACCATTAAACTGTTCCTTTTAATTCACTGCTTCCTCGTGAGGGGTAGAACCATCCAACCGAAATGCAACGTGCAAAGATAGAACTGAGATATAACTCAACCTTAAATATTTTGGCAGTCATGGATGTTCCCTTCAAAGATTTGAACAACACCGTTAGAACACAAAAACTGGTAGATGCAAGCATTTCCTATTGTCTCACCAGTACCAAATTTACAATAACATGAAACGGGATTTCTATTTCGGAGAAATCAATACGACTTAGAGATAATCCCTTGAGCATGATGTTCTAGGTGAACCACAAACATTTCAGCCAAGATAGGTTCCAAAAATCTTCCTATGGCTAAGCCATCAATTTGTCTATAGCCTTTGTGTTGGAGGTAGGATTTTATATTTGCGATACACAATAGAAGGTGGCGTTCTAGTTTGGACGTTGGAATGAGTAAATCCTGTTGATTCGCATTGACGTAATCACATATGATGCGAATAGCTTCTTGTAGGGGTATGATTGTGAATAACGAGTTGACATCCATGCTAGTCATTTATTTTTTATGAATACTTACCTTGTCAAGAGGTTCAGCAGGCTGGGAGCTCTCTTCCAGCTAATGTTTGCACATTGAAAGTTTCACTGGTTCTGATATTCTAACTAGACACTTTGCTAGCTTACGCCGAGATGAGTTAGACATCAACAAAACTGATCGCACTGGCACGTTGAAATTGTTAAGCTTGAGTAATCAATAAAGCTGAGGTGTATGACAGCCTCTGGATAGTAAGGCTTCCGCTGTTGTTGAGATGATTAAGTTCATTTGTTGCAGAAGTTTTAATTCCTTTGATAGTCTTTGTTCGAACTCAACGGGATTATCAGGGGTATCGTCAGTTACGAACTTAGAAAGCTCACTCAAAATAGGCAACACTTTTTTCAGATAACTCGATTTGTCAAGTAGTACAGCTTCTGACCATTTATCCGGATGCAAAATCACCAACGTATCAAACCTTCTAAGCCTCTCCAAATCATCAGTGTTTTAGTGTGAACGCACATTTGTGTGTGGAACTAGCTGTGTAATACTGATGTTCCAGGTTGACTAATTTTACTTTAAACCACTGTACATTATCTTCCGAGGTTGAAATCAGTTTTGAGAGTTGATCAGTGGAATTCAAATTCAGTTTGTGTTTCAGCACTGTGACATTTTCTCGACAAAATGCACAGGGTTTGCCCGTACGACAGTACTTTTAGCTTTGTTGTACTCAATCGCACTGAAGCAGAGTAGCTTCACAACAATTGTGCACAAGTGACTTCCAATAAATCCAGCATATATTTCAGATGAGACCCAATAGTGCAAAATCAGGGCATCGGCTGGAGTCGAACCAGCGACAGAAACAACATACCTAAACGCGGCAATCGCTTTATCGACTGAACTACGAAGCCACACTAGTAGCTCGGAACTTTCAGATGTGGACTTCATTAACTACCGGTCCCACTGTCTCTTGTGGAATCCACCAAACGATCCAGGGTATCGACTTCTCGTGCAGGGTTTCTCAACCAGTTCACGCTGGAAACCACCAATGTCACTGTTGAGCATAGTATTCCATATGTGACGGTGAGACGAATGGATAACCGAGTCCAAATGTGAAATTTCCGAGCTCCCGGTGTAGCTTCGTAGCTCAGCTGGAGGAGCGCTTGCCGCCTTGAGGCATACTGTTTCTGTTGCTAGTTCTGATTTAGCCGAAGCCCTAACTTTTCACAGTTGGGTTTCGTCTAGAATCTAACATGGACTTCATGGATTGTTTAACCTTTCAATGAAAAAGGTGAGAAACTTCAAATGATACACCAGACTGAGTTTAACCCCCACAGGTCGCCTAACGATTCGACGATATTGTTGCAGCTTTTCGAGACAGTTCTCCGGATGACATTTTGCCAAACGCTTCAGGTCTCAAGAAGTTGACCGCAAGTTCTAAACACGGAGTCGCTCGTAACAGTCCACTGGGTACTGGTTCACGTTCGAGCAATTATATAAGAATTCCATGCGATAAATATGAACTATGACAGAAGTTGTCGTTCTTCTTTCTGCCTGTCTAACATTGCTAGCTTTAGCGTTGTTTTGCTTTCCAACGCTAGAGTGGTACAGGTGCTTACAACACCTACGGTTGAATGACAGAGCTTGAGTAGCAAATGCAATTCTTCTTTAAAGAAACTTAAGCTTAAAAACGTCTGGTCAGAACAAACAACGTAGACACCACATTTTTCTTATTAAATCAGGGTACACAATTTTAAAAATTCAAATAAGAACCTCTCAAGTACTCTTGCGATGGACACCGGTGAATTCAACTATCTGCATTTTTCCTGATGCATATGTTAATAAACTTCAGACTCTTCTCACTCTCTCTCTCCATACAAAAGTCCGCCTTTCAATCGTTTCCGTATACCTACAGAATCAGTAGGAAGTTAAATGTGCAAATAGCTTTTATCGGTGAAATTTCATCAGGCCTTTATATTTGAATATGGTACGTGGGTATTACATATGAAAACTAGAACAAGCCAAGTTATTCACTAAAATCTCAGAATTGGGGCGAGTTACAGTCTACTAGAAAAGGGTGAGATTGTTGATGAATGTGTGAGACCGTCACATATGCCTTTTCAAAGACGTGTTCGTTGGTGTCAAGTGGTTCCCACAATTTTGGGTTTCAAATGTCTGTGCAATAATTTGCCGACGGAAAATGTAGGGTCTGCACGAACTACTTTTGGGAACACAGACGGGAATTGTTGAGTCTGATGGCAATAGTATTGTTTGTTGTTATCAGTCACACTTTAAGACCTCAGGAATTGGCTTGAAACTTTTTGTAGATGGCTGAAAAAATTTCATTCGGCTTTACTTGATTGTCAATGTCAACTAAGTAGAACTGATCACACTGGAAATTGTCTTTTTTGACACCATTTTGGGAAGTACTCGCCAATCGTTACCGACAGCTGCCTTGCGGTTCTCGCAACGTACTCAGCTTGAGAGAATAAACACAAGAGGAGGAAGAAAACCTAGGCGAGCTAACTCTGAGTAAGGGCACCTGTACCTGTCAGGCATTAAACAATAAGGTGACTCGGGCCCCATAAAATCAGCAGGTGATTTCCTCATTGATAAATGTATGCTTCTCATCCACTGTCTAAAATATCATATGCCTCAATTTTGGTCGCACATTTCTCTCGAGAAATCGTTAGAAATGTCCATTTTGGTTTGGCATGTCTCAAGCATGTTGGAACTGGCGGTAACCACATGCTCAAACAATAGTAAAGCTTAAATCAAGTTATCTTCCTTAGAATGTACTGACTAGAAGTTTCTTTCAATACAAAAGCAGCAATCCTTTTTATGTAATATTCAGTTTTTATGAGCGATCATGGATGAATTAGTAAATGCGCATCGTCTTGCTGCATTTGACAGAGTAAATTTCATTGGGTTAACGAAAGACAGTGGCAGTTTTGTTAGGACACCAAGTTATATTCATCACCACAAACCCCACTTGGGATCGTACGCATAAGCTACCAGCTACGAAGTGAGACACGTTGGTAATTAATTAGGTAGAAGCCTATAAACAAACATTAAGTACGGTTGTGTATGGGTAGTTTATGCATCTCATGGGAAATTGAGACTTCTTTAATAGCAGGACGTATGCTTCACCGGAAGGAATGCAATCTTAATTGGGTAGTCTGCTCCTGACTGTCCTCAGTTACTTGACATTGTCTGTTCACTAGTGTACACCAACCGGAGGGAAAGTCATCATATTATATATAAATTTTGTGCTGAGATCGTTTATGAGTGGCAGGTTTACGAAAATTCATCTCATGTGGTGATTCTTAACGGTTTGCAACCAAAACCCTATACTAGAGTACGACGGAGAAATATTCTGTAATATGCGTACAATTGGCTGGTTTCATGGAAGGACTACTGTATGACAATAAAAAGATCCAACAGTGAACGTTGTTTATTCGTCATTTGAACTTTCAGTTGTTCCTCTTGAATGTGAAAGACTACTTCTTGGCTCACAACAAGGACAATCATAAAAAAACTTCATTCCCTCCAAAACACGTTCGAATTCTACAGAAAGTATAGATGTAACTGACGATATAATTGTGCACGCTTATTGCACGCATTGGCTACATCGAACTTTATAGTGAAATATATTCACAACTAGTTCTCATTTTCAAAACATTACGAGGAAACAACTACGGGTTATTTTGCTGCCTACTTCGACAAGTTATGAACACATCATATTGGGATTTTGATTTAATTTCGTTTGAATTTTTTGTGCAAGGTTCTTGTGGCATCCCGTTATCTAACTGAACTTGTCCTTCTAAGTTCATCGATGCAACTCACAAAGTACACACGTTTACATACAAAATAACCTCCAAATTTTCATTGATATTTTCCTACTCCATGCACTTCCAAAACGATAACAACAGACCATTTAGTGTGCTCTATTTTATTGCATGGCTCAGACGTTTGTTGACAAGCCTTACTGAACCCTATTGTCTGAGGTTTCGTCGTATGTTGTTCTTTAGCTAGATTTTCGTACCACCCTCTTCTTTAAAGTATGCGATCCGGCGCTGTTTTCACAGGCCCATATTGGATTTACATGAATGCATACATCGTCAATTTACCCCGAACGAGAAGGTCAATTCTTTTCGGTCCTGAAAAAGAAATGGAACTCCTAATGAACGTGGTCCACTTGTTTTTTCATTTCAGTGCATGATACTTTGAGGCATCTACCGTAGGTAATAATTGAACATCACTCAGAATCGACCTCAACTTCCAAATTCTAACACATAGTTCGGCTGTTTAATATCAACCAGAAACATAATGCTAGAATCTCTCTTTTCTCAGCATCCATGTCCATTCTACATCAACATGCAGCCAATCGTAGCTATCAAATGGGTGTGTTCACCCCGTTTCGAATTCGTCGAATCACCAACGGTATAATTAACAATAATAGAAATAACAGTAACACCAATGGTCACAAAATGCAATTGTTGAGCCATAACTTCTAGTGTTGAGCTTGGACACACATTGTTCACGAATGGACAGTGAACTAGTTGCATGCAACAAAACGTGCGCGCTGCAAGCTCATTTTCTTTCAAACTGGAGAAAATGCTTGTCTAAATCTTTTAGGTAGAATACGTATAAACTTGCATAGAATAGTCTAATCACATCAACTTATTCAGCCAAACGATTTCTTTTTTGTATCGTGTGCTCCGTTTTAAATTTCTTTCAGCAACACTCCGTGACAAATTTCCCACATTAACGGATACTGCTAATCACTGCATAATCTGTAATCATCCAGGCATCCTAAATCCGTTCAGGCAAACATCTATGGTATAAATTAGATTTAAATGAACTTGAGAAACTTTATCCTTGATCAAGCGGAACATTCCACTATTTGTCACTGTAACCCCCCATAACGTGGTTACTGAAGATTGCCAAAAACTGGCATACATCGGAAGTCCTGAGCTAGTAAAATCGGTCCAAACAATTGAGACATTCAGTTCTCATAACCGATCAGAACCGATCTAGCATGTTCTACCTCGCCTGCAAACCGTATTGAAACTTCAGATATTTTCATGTACTGAATTAAATTTCCATGCAAACGTAAAGTTCAACCGGTACTCAAGTTACACACAACTACTACAATGATATTGAAGAAAATTTAAGTGTTTTTCTAAATATTTGCCGTCGGAGCTGTCAGGTGATATCCCAAAATAATGGACGGAAAGTGTTGATTAGTCTTGCTAACATGTATGCCTATGAAACGAAATTAACCCGGTGAAATGAACTATAACTTGACGTATTAGACAGAATACGATATGATCTTTCTAATTTGAAAAATTACAAAGTCCACTCCATTTTGTTTGTTTATTCACGGCTTCACATTTGGGATTTATTGCACATTTTTAACATTATCGTATCCCAATAACATTTCCACGTTATGGAATATTATTTTCTCAAATATCTGTTAGCTTACAGTAGACCACAGGACTTCTTTAGTAATGCCAACTATATACAACCTGTCATGTTATGAATACTGTGTAGAAGAAAGGAGTGATAAAGTAATAGCATTAACGAAGTGCATCTAAAGATTACCAGTAGACCAGAACATCCGAAGCATACTGAAGTGAAAGAGTTGAAAAATTTGGCTTAGGAGGAAAGACGTTCTTATTCCGATTATCAGAGACTGAAATAGATGACCCTCGTTAAAATATGTGAGTGCACTACCACGTAGAGGCTTCCACATCCCCACCAGAGTCCGCTTAATTTAACTAGTCTGCAAATACGGAACGTTATCGGATGCATATATTCAGAATTATAAAACCGACTATCTGTATGAAAAAGGTTTGTCAAGCATTTAAAATGTCATTCAGACATACTTAAATTGAAACCACATGTTACGCCTTCAGTTCGATTCCGGTGGATGTTACATAACTACCGATACATTTATATCACACAACTAAGAAAAGAAACAGTTATATATGTTAAGTCACCAGAAGATACGGATTATGCGTTCAGGTAGCCTAGTCTTACCCATGGTCTGAGCTGGATATATATATACATCTTAAAATGGAGAGAAAGCAGAAGACCATACGGAAATATACATACTGTTATCGAACGTGGTTCTACAAGCAATTTAAATGAAAAGTTTCATACAACCCGGATTACAAACGCGTGCAACATTGCAGCGAAAACACGTGATAAATCGTGTAGTTAATTCTGGCGGTAAGAAAGGTCATGCGTTACTGTTACTGGTACACTGCAGTAGGAAACGGAATATAAGTAATAAAGCGAGATACAGTCCAATTGTTTACGGTCGAAATAAAGTTCATGGAAATCAAATAATTGTTAGCATATCAAACAGCTGCGAGTAAAAACGGATAATGGAAACCGAAGAGCACGTTAAGTTTGGAGATGATGGCATGTTACAGTTGACATATAAGTAAAGCAAATGTCAAACGCTTGCCTCGTTTGGGCATGGTTTTTCTGTCGCTAATTTGAATCCAGCCGAAGTCCAGATTTTTCGCGAATGGATCTCTTCTAAATTATCAAAACTGCTAAACTACTTATAATTTTTTTATTGCCGGATAAAACCGAATGTGAACAAAAGAAACTTGAAATTGTTTCCGATTCGGTGAAGTATGTATAGGTACCCGCTTAAGGCTGTGCAAGTGAAATGTGCAAAAGGGTCACTAAAGAAAAACGAATCACGATTAGGTGTAATTGTCCAAAAATCCAATAACGAAGTCACTTGAAATAAGAAGCACGTGAGTGTCTCATATTTACAGAATACAAAGCTACAGAAAAATGGTGTACCGTTTAGACCTGTTCTCTGAATGGTGACTTTACTCAGATACAAACTGGATAAATGGCGGTTGAGGCTGCTGGATTCAAATGGCGACGCTGGTCTGAGACAAATAATAAACGACAGCTTTTAATTGGGTCGTTTGCTTTTGGGTCAAAACGTGACAACGCTAGACGCCAAGTTTGTATATAACAAAACGTCGCAGTGATTCTCATCATCATTAGTAAAGTAACTGAGAAGAAGTGAATGTGTTTTACAATGCAAAATTCTGTTGTATTGTGGAAGACTATAGACGAATGTATGACTTCGGTATGGGCAGCATCAATGGACTTATTCTGACTGAGCGCCTGATGTTGTATCTGGCATAGAAGTTGAAAACTAACATTGTTACTCTGAATCTATGCAGAAGACAGCAGTGTTGAGAGATAGCATGGTAGAAATTGAGAACATTTGTATTTCAACTGCTTGACCTAACTATTCGATTTAAATTTGCAGAATTGTACTACACTGCATGTTACGCAGTTGAACCTATCGTTTTCTGCACCACAACTAGGATTCGTACATTTCCCATCTTGAAGCACTTGTCAATGATGATCCAATCAAATTGCAATTACCAGACTCCTGGGTGAGTGCTGGACCAACTACATCTATGTACAGGGTTGTCAAATACGCTATCGAACTTTTGATTCTATTCCGTAGTGGGGTGAACTCCTAACGGCTAAAAACATCACGCTACCTGCGAAACCCACAATATAACCAGCAACCACAGGCACCGACTGATCGATACCTCTCCAAAGCAGTTTAGAAACATAAGAATACAACAGCCTTCCGGATTATCTATAAAACTGACAACAGTCGGCTTCTACACCCTTCATAAAATCTGTTCTGTTGCTGACAAATTGTGCTGCACTGTACCACTACCGAACTGGAAATTTTTCTCAGATTCGTTTTGACAGTTGATGTGGTATTCGGTGGATACAACGTGCTCCACAGGAACAGGGTAGGAAGTACACACGCACAGATGATTTCAGTTGATAGCCTGTCTCTGTTACGAAATGGTATAACAGTGAAGGTGGGGATAAGATAAGCAATTCTTCTGTCTCCTATGTTGTAACGGTTGTTTTGGTTCAGTTTTTTGTCAACTCTTCCACAACGACGTCCCCAATGGATAACAATTGGGAGCCCTCCATTGTTTTTAGACGTAACAGCCAAAGGTTGATGAGCTGAAAGCGTGTCCGAATATCCGCTTTTACATCAATAGGTTTTTAGCAGAATGTGGTGAAAAATTCGCACAGATAGTTTGGGGACGTCAAGTGAGCTCAAAAATTTTTGTTTCGTCGATCAGTGAGTATTGAATCCCTGACTGCCAACAATGACAAGTTGGTATATATTATCTACGGGTTCCTGGGATATAGTTAATTAAAATCTTTTATAATGTCTAACTTCGGAATATTACATAAAAGTGGCAAATCATTGCACGGATTAGCCAACTATCACAAAAGCCTCAAACATCTATTGCGCAAGCTCTCATGTGAACAGCATGAAAACAGTAGCAAAAAAAAACTTAAAGATAATGTGTACATGCGGATCGTGAGTAAAACTTACAGTAAAACTCCTGTCAAACAACAACTGACAAACAATTGCATTTTGCGCGCAGAACCGGATGCCGAGGCTGAGCAATACGAATTCGGTGTACATAAGGTTTGGTGAATTTTTCATATTCTTCGGAAATATGATCGACTTGTAGACGATAAGTCCTCTCAGCTATGCTTGTAGTGGAGTTTGCCTTTTTGTTGATTGTCACAAAACAGCGAGTGGGCTAATCCCACTCAACATAATTTGATATATGACTTTTGCCTCAGTTGCAAACGTTCTTCTCATTTTACTTGTTCTAGTACGTTCAGACACTTCAACAGTTATACTTTTGAAAGTAGAAAGTAGTTTTCCATTTCTATATCACAGGTTCCTGGAAATTGTTGATATAATGCGCTTCATGTAATGCCGTTCTTTTAGCATGCACTTTTTCCATGCGGAATATTGTTAACGCTCGGTAGTGCAGCCTATTTACTAGAGATATCTAATGTTTAATTGGAGCGAATTACGTGAAAGTCGTAGAATGTCTTTTTTCTGCTTGTTTGCGATATTCGGAACATCCCAACAATCCATCTGAAGAGGCATTTAAGAGAGATGCCCAAGAAAAGTAAACCTTACTCTTCTTCATACTCAGTTGTTTTAGAATGGAAAAAAGTGGGAAATCTCAAACGCATTTTCAATTGGTTTTTTATTTTGTCAAACCAAAAACATATCACCGATATACGGTTCGTGGTGCCTATATTTATTAACGACCGAGAGTATTGTTTGGTCAATTGTTTGCCTAACACATCAGTCGAAACAGTACTAAGTAGACACCAACCCCTTCAAGATATGTTTGTTGAAAACCATCGCACATGAAATAAAATATCACATTTTCTATGTGGAGTAAAAGTAGGCCTTTTGAAAAGCTGGTGCTAACTGAAAGATGTATACAGTTGGATAAAATCGATAAACAATACGATTTATTATTCCAGCTGATCGTACATGTATAAAAGAATAGTGTGTGTATGTGGTATTGTCCACATTTTCAATATATAGCATTAGTTTATAAGTGTCCTTCGAAATAGACACAGCTACCATTTGGCTAACATGTATTCAGGTGTCAGTGTAGTAGTGCTAAGTAGTTTGGCAGATTTCATAAGTTTACAAGCAGCCCAACTGCGAAAAATCTGGACTTCGGCTGGATTCAAACCGGCGACAAAAACAACGTGCCCAAAAGCAAATGCTCTACCAGCTGTGCTAAAAAACCACGCCGGAAGTTCAGAAATGTCTCATTCGGACCTAGTTACCTACCCAATCAACTGCATCATATGGAAACCACCAAATGATCAAGCTGATTGACTGCCCAAGCAGGATTTCTTGCTCAGTTCAGCTGAAGTTCTGACTTTTTGCGGTTGGGTCTCTTCTAAACTTAAGGTGTCGGTTAGCCATTTTTCTAGTTCAAGGATGGTCATATATTGTTAAAATAGGCCGCAGAAAAATACTCGCTTTTTAGGCTTAGGTTAGACGAACAGTTGTGTAATCTTGGAACCAAAATGTGTTGAATAACATTCCTGTCTTTTTTTGTAAAGTCATGTAGTAAAAAATATTTAACTCATGACATAACTATTTTTCCACCACCAGCATATTAACCTGTTTTGTCGAAGGTTTGAATTTGTTGGAATACTCAAGAACTTCTTGCACCTTGCACCTGCATTTTTAGTGGTCCTCAGCCGCAACCCACCCGGTATTTTATTTACGTGGGGGAGTCAAAAAGTAATGCCAATGTGTTTAATTCTGGTGAAGTTTTTACAAAATTACCTGAATTTTTTCCCAGTTATAAATGATTATATCATTTACGTTATGTAATAGTTTGTTTCTTACTTTTCATGTTTTCAGACTCACAAGGAAAATTCAGAGTGGATGCCCCCGTAGAGTTGCGTCAGAAACAAAGAGCAGTGATTGAATTCCTTGTTGCTGAGGGGGAAACCCCCATGAACATTCACAGACGATTAACAAATGTGTTTGAGGACAATACTGTAGATTATAGCAATGTATGCAAGTGGGTTCGTCGTTTGAAAGATGAAAAGGTGGGAACTATGAGCGTAGCCGATAAACCCCGTTCTGGTCGTCCACCCGCGTCTGTCAATCCTGCCACTAGAGCAAAAGCAGATGCCCTAATCAGAGAAGACAGGCGTATAACTCTTGATGATTTGGCAGAAAGCCTTGGAGTGAGCCATGGAAGCGCTTACAATATAGTCCAGTCACTTGGCTTTTCAAAAGTGTGTGCCCGCTGGGTACCGAGAGAGCTAACTACCGAACGCAAGACTGACAGGGTCACTGCCTGCACTGAACTTCTTGAACAAAGTCAAACAGACAACACCTTCTTTCAAAGACTCGTAACAGGTGATGAAACATGGGTTCATCATTATGAACCGGAATCAAAGAGACAATCAATGGAATGGCGCTACTCATCATCACCGCAACCAAAAATGTTCAAGACGCAAAAGTCAGCTGGAAAAATCATGGCGACTGTCTTTTGGGATGCTCAAGGTGTCATTCTGCTTGATTTCTTGCCTAGAGAAGAAACAATAAACTCTGATGTCTACATCGAGACCCTGACGAGGCTCAGTGCAAAAATCCAACGGGTGAGACCCGATTTGCTAATCCGCAAAGTCCTCCTTCTGCAAGACAATGCTCGATCACACACAAGCATCAAGACAAGGGAGACAATCGCCTCATTCGGGTGGACAACTTTACGGCATCCTCCATATTCACCAGATTTAGCACCTTCAGATTATCACCTTTCCGGCCCCACGAAAGAGGGTTTGAGAAACAAATATTACTCCAGTGACGAGGAAGTGAAAACCACAGTTAAGAAGTGGCTCAAAGAACAGACAACAAAATTTTACGAGGCAGGGATACATGCGCCCATTCAAAGGTGGAACGTTGCTATTGAGCGTAACGGTGACTATGTTGAGAAGTAGGGATGTAATCCCCAGAGGATCAGCTTTATTTTGATGTATAATACATGTTTATGTGTTGGTAATTCTACCTGTCCGAAATAAAATGGCATTACTTTTTGACTCCCCCTCGTAACTTCAGCCTTATAGTGCCTTCAGTTTTATTCAATTTTCAGAGAGTGTCCAGATTTTCACCAGTTCAATGGTCAGGTTGTTATACTGGAGACCACTTGAAGTTTTATGACAGGTTAACTCATTGGGAATGCGGCCAGCTCTCATGTTTAGTAGACGGGTGAAAATACTCACTTAATTGGGCATACGAATTCTTAAATTGGCATCAGGAACATTTGCATTTGTTTACTTTTCCCGCGCCCGAGAGATCAGTCGAGTTGAAAGAGTTTCCGTTAAAGCTGATCTGCCAGGAGTGTGTTTAAATAAAGCGCCTGGAATGTTTCGACTATCTAAGATTTCACTCAACTCTTGTTGTGACATCCTGATGGCACTGGTTTCCCATCGCTCTATTTTCAAATCACAGTAATTGTTGAATCCCTTGGGTGATGCAAATGTGACGTCGTTAGACGAGTGTGACACGTCGTAATGTATTTTCTTCCTATGTAATCAATTTTACTGAGCAGAATCGATGAACGTCCAAACAGTGTGGGCTATTCAGGAGTTACGCCATTCTGGTAATCGTCCATGTTCACTGGGAAATTTGTAAACCTTCGGAAAATATCTAGGAATATGTACCGTAAAAGTTCAGCTGTCAACTTGCAACCTATTCCGTGCAATCTATTCAGTTCATGCCACAGAATCAAGGCATGTGCTTTTAGGAAAATTTGAAGTGTTGAGTACCTTTGGGCCAGTTGCATAGAAAAATCAGAAAACTAATGGCGATAAGAATTTAGTGTCCAGTCTCATCAATCCTAAACATGTGACTATAATGAAAAACGCTACAAGACAAATAAGCTGTCCCAGTGGGTTAATCGAGATGGATCGTGAGTGCTGGTCACAACCAGACTCACCACAAGCAAACACCGAGAGTCAGTTGGTTTTGTACACACACCGTACGTTGACTTTTGGCTAAGATGTGCAAATCGATTTGTGCGAGAAATTTTGTGTATTGTATTGAGTTTGAATACAGTGGTGTCTGAACATTGTCAATATGAATTCTTTTCATCTCTGCGGGGCCCTTCTCTACCGTGCATATATTCCGGGGGATTGACTTAGTTTATGAACCTGTCTGAAAAATATGCGTAGAAAAAATGTCCCTGAAGACAGTGAAGTATAACAGGTGCAAGTTCTGTGTCGCGCAACATTATTTTAAACACCCAAGACCCATGTATAGTTGACGAAGATAACGGCGTACACATGGACTGCCTGCAGTAAGACAATCAACATTTGAGCAAACAAGTTTGATTATCGAAGCGTGTAACACTTAATGACAGTTTGACACCACGAAGTTGTCCACACAGCTTTATCTGCGGATTCAAGCTGATTCTAGCTGAATTTCATGGTATGGAATTATGCATCCCAACAGGAGACAAGATGTATTCATCAATTTCATTTTTGGGACAGTAACGTATCGGTTGACCAATACACTCGCTCAATAAGTTTTACTTGTTAGCAGTCAAGTTTGCACAATCCAAAGCAATAAGTAATCTAAGGCTTAAATGGTGACAATTAAAAACTGCTCAAGTATTGCTGTAGCCTTCGCGTTTACATACATTATCCAGTCGAATCTTCTCACAAATGTTGTTCAAACGGAATGTTCACATGCAGATTTTGAAATCGGTAGTGAGTGTTGTTCAGTGTAGAAAACTAACCCAGGTTGTATCGTTGAACACAAGTATAAGACGTCGTCGCTCATTTTCTAAAAGTAGTCTTTCTTCTTCCTTTGTATGAATTTTTTGCAAAGGCACAGAAGAACATGCTACATAACGGATTTCGTGAGTTAAATATCAATCAAAAGAACCATATGAGACTCAGTCGTAGAAACTCAGGGTTTCGGTTGAATTCGAATTAGCTACAGAGGAAGTATGCCTAACGTGGCAAGCGTTTGGAATCTGGCCGAATTTTAGATTTTCACAACTGGGTCATTTCTGGTTTATCAAATCTTTTGGACTACTTTTTGAATAGGATTATTTTTTTTTTCAGAAAAACGTGAGCGTACTCCAAGATATTCAACGATTATGACCTTCTACTAGTTTAGACGGTATTGTTCTGTGTCCTTTTTTTCAATGTTTTATATTCACCTAGTTTCAATGTTCAATGTGGCTTTATTCCCACTTCCGTATTTGGGTTAAACTTACGTGTCGGCGAAAATCGACGAATATTGAATGCTATTTATAATCACGCCACGTGGAATACTCGTTCGACTACAAAAATAAGTAGAGCGGAAGCTTCCAGATGACTGAGCAGGCCCAAGAACGGTTGTAAGTGGTAATTTTAGACATCCCTTATTTTACCATATATGTAGACGATAAGAAAGTGGATGGATGTCGAGCAAATGCGATCAGAAAAAACTTGTTCAGGCTGTCAACTGAGATGAAAATTCAACAAAAGTAATCGTATAAACTTGTATGTGAAGATTCACACTAACATTGACATGAATACTTCTACTGGTCGAGTCACAAGTACAGCATCGCTTAAACATATCGGAAGGTATCCAATCTGGAGGGAACGTCAGAATTAGCGTATTTTCAAGGATGGAAAACTTCAAATTGACAGATTCTGACAACTGGGCCTACTGGTGACACAATGTGGAAAAAAAGAAAGTGGTTCAATCCATCTGATTGTAATCATGCCTTCTATATCAATTGGAAGATGTTTTCTTCATAAGAGGTTAGACTTATGTTGAATGATAATTTTACTTCATTACCTAGCATGTTCGGAAGCCGCCAGCTGCCCTCTTAAAGTACTGACACACAGTGCAGAAGCTGCCCTTCAAGAAGACAGTGTATTCAAATAAAGACGCATATAGATACTCATCCCGCCTATCCCAATCGAGTATTGTGTGTCGCAGTATTCCATATCTGGAAACATTTCCATATGGATCTTGAAATAAACTAATGTCATCCTTACAGGGAAGGTAAATGCAAACAGTAAAGCTTTCCAAACGAGAATGACATGTAAATTGTTCTTAAGAATTAGCAAAATGGTACTGATGTCTTACAATATCCAATATAAGCATTCAGATAGATAGAAAACATATCTCGTACTATGTAGTGAACACGCTTGTTTTCAGTTATTCATCCTGAAGCTGACTATCACAAAATTGGCAGGGGAATAATTAAAGAAAGTAAACAACGAACGGGTGATTAATGAGGTCATTCAGTTCATTGTCACGCTGCGATCAAATACCCACTTGAACCTTGAGTTTTGACAGAATAAAGGGATGTGGGGCCTGACTGACATCAATAAACACCCGTTCACCGTTTACTTCCTTGAATTATTCCCCTGGAAGATTTGTGATATAAGTGTGATGTTTTTAGCTTGTTGATGAATCACTGAAGACGAAATTGTTGGCTACACAGTATTTTTTATGACTACACTGGAAATTTTTGCGCGATATCTCGTATTCTGTAAATTTCGGCTTCAAGTTTGTTCGTTCGAACCTATTCTACAATTATTTTTTACCTTATTTTGAACTTCCTCCCGCACGTCTCTGTTTTTTTTCCAGTTATTACCAGTATGACCGAATGTTTGTGTGGTTGCCGTAAAGTAGATTTGAAGAGCCGGTTGTCGAACATTATTCTAGTCCAGTTGATATTCAACTACTGTACATGTAAATTTGTATTCCGTTATGTCTGAGAACCGTATCCTTTCCAGAATAATTTTGAATTATCTGTTTGACGCTAACTGAACATGGTAACCTTTCGTCTAAAAGTGTACTTTTGAAATCACCACGCCTTCATATCGGCCAGTACGTGGTCAAGTAAGCTCGATTTCATCATCAACGGTAGCATGAGCGTATAATGTGTACCACTGTGATCTCCGAGTTATTGCCGGCTGTTACTGCTCTCGGAATGCTGCGTCATCGTGATCAATAATAAACAGCTTAGTAAACTTTGACATGTATGGTTTTTCATTAATAACCCTGATACTGAACGAAGCCACAAAAGTAATGACCGGCGGTCATTGAGAATAGAAGCTTACGGGTAACTTTTTGTTCTGTGTTTTAACATCCGTGGGCAAATGTATACGATCCTTCAAGAGCTTGCTGACTAATCTGTAAGCAAAGACCGTTGTGGATTCGTTAAGCAGGTACATGGGGTGTTCTATACATGACAGAACAAACAGTAGAATGAAACTACCGTTTGTACTAGTTCAATTGACGCAACCAGGAAGTGGTTTACTGTATTGCAAGCTTTTCTTTTGCTTATGCTAATCGTTTAAAGTGTCAGTTTTACAGCACGAGTTCCTTTGAATAGTAACCCCGTACAACTTGATTTATTGCACATCCCAGAGATCAAAAGTATAGGTGCTGCGTTCTTGACCTCTGATAAACCTCCCGTGTGCAAATTATACGGAATCCTTTCATTTAAACAGCTAGCTATGTATTTGGATTATTAATGATACAAAATTCGCTGGGCGGATTGAATGTTGCTCATAAAAGGAATACATTCTCCAGAGCGATCTTTACTACGATTGTGTTTTTGTTTATTTGTGTCAAAAAGCTAAAGGCTTCTCTGCTGCGATTTACACTGGACAAAAAGATTATCATTCCATGCCCCATATTATGGTAAATACTGACCACACAAACACAACAGGTAAATGCGAATAAGTCAGACAGTGACCTTTTCGCATGTCTTGAAAAGTATTCATATATAATGTTACAATTCGTAATTTGGTCGATGATTAAACATAATGTCACGGAGGTGATTTCCGAATAAATCATTCCATTCAAACAAACGTAATGAAACAATTAATCGAAATGGAAACTAGTAAATTCAGTCTGTTCACTTGCCAACTTTAGGTAAATCTCATTTTTTGACAGGATATTCACAGTACGCAGTAGGTCAATTTTCTCCTCTAATTGCCCTCCAATTCACAATCTCGTGACATAATTATGTGACCTATTGCTTTTGAGTTTGATCGCTTGACAACCATGATGATATAAAATGTTATGCAATTGGCCAGATAATAAATAACTGAAAGCAGACTGTTCGCCAAAACACTTTTACTTTTAATGTACACATTACGTAAGTGATCTCGTGTTTCTCTATCCTGTGGGGCTCCAGAGTGAGTGAAACTTAGGGCCTGAAAGAACTGACACTTTTAACGAACGAATATGACGTCATTTTGGAAAATCGGTCATCTGTATATGAATTTGGCAGCTCACAAATTACTTCATAACGACGCAAATTACAATCTGTACATCTAGTATGTGATGGAGAAAACAGAATACAGCAGATGTCTACGAGATAAATAGCTGAAAACCCATGTTTGGATCACATGTCCCTTTCTATTAGTTGCATGAATAGGAGAAACGCGATAAGAAAAAATTGAACGGCCTTACAGGAAAGCAGGGGGTTTCACTTATTGTCTAGAGTGGATTGGAGGAAAACAAGCACCGTACACTTTGGAAATCATGGATAGCACATAGTTCTACTGTAAATTTTTTACAAGCTAACCGCAATTAACAACAATATTGTCAACCACCAAGGTAAAATGCAACCCACTCCAAGAAGAAAACTGAAGTTACAAGCTGTATAAAATGGAATTTATTTTGAATGAATTCTGGGGAACGGTGAAACAACCTGGCAACAAACAACTCACGACAAATGGCTTTATAAAACGAAAATGACCGGTTAACAATTTAAAATTATGCGAAAGACTCTAGTAACCTAGTTTCGGATGAGACATTAGCTAAAGGATCCGATTGGGAGCTCACTGTAAACGGAATTTCAGTACACTTACTAGATTTTTAATATAGGATGACGACTGACACGATGGAGTGGGAAGTAAGCAAATAGAATTACCGATCATTGCTTACCCCCTACAAAATGTGAAGGTCGTGACTAAACGTTATGAGCAAGTTGTAATACTCTACGTTTCAACCACCTCGGATGGCCTTCCTCAGAAGTGTTGTAATCGAAATCACACTAACAAAGGAACAGAGGTCACGTGGGATTTTTCACGACGCCCAAACTGTTTGATTTCATTCGTACAAAATTTGGTGCGGATATCTTGCTGAATGCACCTTCAGTAAACGACACGTACGTCTTTCCTGCAGAATGGAAGCTCGATTTCCGCTGTGAAAGTTTCATAGCGAAATAGGCCCGTCAATATATACAGATATTTACATAAAAAGACAACGGGCACAGTCGAAAATTTTTCGCATATGAAGTAAATGAGACAAGGCTGAGAAGTGAGAATACCTATCCGCATAGTTGGATTGGTGTGTGAATTCTCACTATTCAGTTCAACATACAAAAGACATTGCGAGTAATTAAATTCCAGTAGCCTAAGTACGATGACATACACGTTATTTCATGTAGTAGTTGTGCAGTCAAACAGTATTCTAGTTTCCGGAGGCTTCCTTGCAGTTAGCAAAGCGTCCCTGTGAGATCAAAATCTTCCGACGAAACAAACTGAGTGAACTGAACAGAGAAGCTCCTTCAATCATCGATTAAGAAGAATGAGGAATGAAGCAACTTTCGCTTGTTATTTGAAAACCTGGAAATTCTCGCAATGAAATTAGTTTTTACCACCTTGAGTGCAACAGGGGAGAAAACGTCCTGACTAATTAAGCCAAGTTTACTTCTTTGAAGGCGTTCTCTTTGGCTTTCAGGTCTGTTGTGCTTGGTGTACAACTGACAAATGCCTACAAAATGAAGTAAATGCAAACCTGCAGGATTCGATTATCAAAACAGTGGAATAAGTTCAACCATGCAGTTGTACAGTGGAATAGTTATACTGAACCCAGGTATCTTTCAGTTGAACGTGTATTTTGTGACGTACAAGGGACTGATTCCAAGGAATAATATAAAAATTATGTTACAATGTAATCTTCCACGTGCCAAAGGAATGAAAAAGGTACATTGCATATTTTAAAAGCTAATTTATAAAGCAGTATTCGTTAGTTATTAAGAACGGATTAATTTTTTTAGCCAGCAA
The DNA here is from genome assembly GCA_014338405.1 of Paragonimus skrjabini miyazakii. NCBI lineage: Eukaryota > Metazoa > Platyhelminthes > Trematoda > Plagiorchiida > Troglotrematidae > Paragonimus > Paragonimus skrjabini miyazakii. The sequence goes on along the minus strand of JTDE01003170.1, from coordinate 12,689 downwards.
GGAAAACCATTCTACTAAATAAGTACTGATCCTGTAGTAATCATTTTTGTTTTTATTCAAACTTCAAAAATGTCGATTAAAAGCACGTGTCTTAACTGCTATATTCATATTGCAAATGGTGCAAAATCGAAGAATTATCACAATTTCAACTGCGAAATTGTCGGTTTTCGGTCCCTACTGAGCGATACCACAAAACGGCGGATATATATGTGTTTATATATACATAATCTGTATGTACCTATTCGCCACTGTTTTCAATTAGATCGCAGTCTTCTCAGCCACAGACGGTTCAGCCTACTCTTTACAGGGTTCAAAACTGTATGTCACGGTGATGTCCTCCAGTATGAACACTGAAATGACTGCAGCCTAAGTGTCAAGAGTGGCAAGCGTTCTAACAACAAAACCAACGACTTCTGGTGACACATCCATCAGTTTTTCCAGTGCTCTCAAAGGGTGTTACAATTTGCTATAAGGTAAGCAGTTTGTTCCGAATTCCGTCTTCAAATGCACTTCTAAACAGAAAACGTCTTGCAGCTATTTCACTTTAATTAGGAATTTTCAATATGTAGTTGTTAGCATAATCTAAACTAAACTTCGTTTCTTCGAGTTATTAATAACAAACTCCAAATATAATGCCAAAACTGCTTTAGTTCAAACAAACAACATTTGACGGAAATGTTTTCCAATGGAGAGATTTGTGCTCCATCTCAAGCAGCGTCTTAATTAGGTAAATTTAATTGACGTTAGTAGGACTGCCTTGAGGACTGATCATTAGCGGCTTTGGGAAAAGTACGCATAATAGAATATTCATTCACGTACTGGAATGTAGTTAAACCTGTGGTCACTTTCAAATTTATCTCAGAACCGATATCTACAATAATTTGGATTATGCAGTTTTCCATAACAACATAGTGGAAGCTTTTCATAACTAGGCACTTCGCGGAGCCCACAGGAATACAGCATATTCTTGCATAACAATTGTTCACATCTTGCTACTTGACAGTGTTCGTTTAATTGACAACGTGCATTAGAACCGTCCTACACTGCCTGTATCCGATGGGTTCAAACATGGACAAAAACTTCATGGATTGTCAGTCTGAGGGTAAGCAACCACAAATTCTATACGAGTTTTAAATCTGGTTCGAATTTTTCCATTATGTAAATGTTTGTCCGGGAAACAAATACATTGCGGATCTTCCTTCTATTTGATAACCGCTGACAGCTGAATAGAATCCAAGAAAGCATTCTGAAATGCATAAATATTTCGCCTGTCAGTTTACACTTGCCATCAGCGGCAGAAATTATTGTCTTTTAAATCTGTGATTCACGTTTGTTTAAGCGAAACCACTTTCTTACCTCCTTTGGGTGTTTCTTCAAAAATACTTCGGGCATGAATGAACTTGAATTAATAAATATCGCTGGGAATGTGTCTCAAAAAAGGCACAATTTTTTTAATTTACATATATGTTTCAAGTTGAACATCACCTACAATTGATCGCAGCTGTCGCATTCCCATAAACTTTCCAGTCGGCCCCTTCCGAAAAAAAGCACTAGATTCGAGTTTCGCTCTCATTAGGGCTCGTCAGTAGTGCGTATAATCGACCTGTCTTTGAAGTCCTAATCGCGGGGTTATCGATTGGAGTTAACAGACAGTAACTGTGTCTCCATTTCGAGACGATCGGGCAACCTGATCATTACTCACAAGCGAAAGTGGTTGAGCGTTCACATATGATAATTCGGTCGTGCCTAACGTGAGGTCAATGGCGCAGTGATAAACACGGTTGCCCCATGAACAGCGTGTCCGTGGTTCAAGTCCCGGCAGTGGCGATTATATGCACTACTGACGAGCTCTAATGGGAGCGAAACTCGAGTCTAGTGCTTCTTTTTGAGAGGGGCTGAATGGAAATTCTGCGGGAATGCGACACCTGCGATCAATTATGGGTGATTTTCAACTTGAAATTGACCAAATCCCCGACTACTCATCATTAATTTACATATGTGTTGTCTTAAATATATGTCTGTCAGAAAGGCGATTATGTTAATGATGAACATACTTATTGGTCCACATTTTGTGTTGCGCCGCATTATGAGATTGATCATTTAACTGTCTAACTTCATAGATAGTGAACTTATTTTAACAGGGACCGTTGAGATCAATAAAGTGGTTGAGCCTTCCCGTGGGATAATTCGGTCATGCGCAGTTTGAGGTCAACGGCGCAGTGGTCAACATGCCTACCTGATGAAAGCGTGTCAGGAGTTCTAGTCCTAGCCTTGACGAGGATAGGCATTACTGACGAGTTTCAATGGGAGCGAAACTCGAGTCAATAGTTGAATAGGATTCGAATTCAGTGCAACATTTTCTTTAGCCCTCATCCGTTTAGGGGACCGAAGTATGTTCTGTATTCACCCGCAAATGCTCTAAGATCGGTGGTTTTGAGATAACTGGTTTCAAAACTCGTGGACAAGTGGGCACATTTGTCTGTCCGAAATCCGAGCCTACCATTAAAACGTTAACTACGACTGCTCAGCTACATCTCCTGTTTTGTTATGAACCCAGTCAAATAGTCCTCAATCCGACCTTGCTATTTTTTACGGTTCACTTAAAAGTTGCATGCTTCTTGAATGCTTTAATCTTGCGGTTTGGACATCCGAAATGTCTGTTTATGTGTGGAACCTGGACAAAAAAATAGACGATACCAATCTGCCGCAGGAAAACTGATTTGATAACGTAGTTCTGAGAATCTGTCAGGTCTTCATTCATTGATTTTATCGGCTATTCACGTTCAGGAGTTCCAATATGATCGTACACAAAAGTGCCTGGCTTTTCTTTAAGGTATGATTCCTATTTATTTTGGATTACTGAAGTGACCCAAAATCCGCAACCCAGTACCTGTGCGGGATATGAGCACCTCGGTCATGATCGAATCATTGATGATGTAAACCAAATGCACCTACTTATTTGATTCAAACCAGTTCAGGCAATCGTGCAAATTGTGGTCCATGTACTAATGAGAGCCTAGCGCGTAGTCCTGATCAGGCGACTGTTGAATCATGTAATGAAATTACCACTCTAGCGGAATGGACATTGAAAGTGAATTGAACTGTTTACGTAATATCCTTTTCAATATTTTGACATTTTGAGATGGTTTTGTTTTATGTGCACCTCTCTCATATATGTATTTGCAATATTTAGCTGAACAGTACCAAAAACAGATATTTGGAGAATTGGGTTGATAGGTTGTGACACATTTCCTCACAATTTCTATGTCGTAGGGAAGTGGCTGCATTGTCAACCCCTTTCTTTCTTGAGGTCGCAGCGACTAAACAAAATGGAAACTACCAACACTGATTCCGAATGTAAATAAGGTTACGACGAAGCCCTCATGCTCAGACGGAGTTTTTGCCACCCTAGATAGGAAAGCTATGTTCAACAGTGAGAGACGATCAATTTATACAAACTAAACTCCCAAATGTTGGTCAGTACAAACAGCAACGGTGCCCAGCAGTGTAGATCAGTAAAGTCAGTGTTTCTTCCACTGACAGCTGGACAACCCGAGCGTCACGCATAAAAATGTGTGATTAGATAGGATCAACTGTTCGTGCCCAAGATGGTTAGTATACTTGCTTCGGAACTATAATGACCGAATTTTAACTTAAGGTCCGGACCAGGATCTACATTATTGATGAGTTCTAAGTAGAACATATCTCGAATTCAGCATTTTCAGTTAGATAGATGTGTTGAGAAGTCTGTGTGCTTGCAGAATCTTCAATCAGACCTGAGCGCTCAAAAAGATACGATGTTAACTTGCTTACATTACGAATGCTATTCATAGGTTAGCGACTATTTTTGGATCTGTTGAAGTTAATCTAGTGCATTTGTCATCTTGTATTTAGTTTGTTTGTAAAAGCCAATCCCAAATTTGTTTTTATATGTCTCTGCTGTGAAAAACGAACAACCACGAAGAGCCTTCTATTATAGTGGCACATAAATTGTTTGCTTTCTTCTCTGTTGTTACAATAGTTGTTTATTGATTAACACTTCTTTCTTGATATTGCTAGACACGTTTTCATCTTCATATACACCTGATTGTTTTGACGAACTCATTTTCAGTTGACTGATGACTATTTAAGGACTCGTGTTTGGTTGCTACATTTTGAACATTTCTCCACTGGATAATTTGTGTATTCGGTTAATTCGCATTGGGGGTGAGAGTACACTTATTGTAATCTTGTCAAATAGTGTCGTATAAATCCCAGTCAACCAATCACCTTTTCTGACGTTTTTTGGACTTAGAAGAAAATCCCGTTAACCCGACTGTCTGGGTAAGCGTTATTTGAATTAGCGAGTACGCACTACTGAGTGAATTTCCGAAAATCGTCAGGAACGATCTAAAAACTATATAGAGGTAGAGAAAAACTTCGATTTTGTTTGATATGTAACCTAATGAGCTCGATAAGTTGTCATGCTACTTGAATTGAGTTTAAAAGTCGCAGGGTCACCTAAGCTCCCTAAGTGACCTTTGCACAGTTAATTAATATGATACGCGATTGACTAATCACTCTGAAAATCCTGAATCATGTAGATTTTCCTTATGTCCGATTGAAGTACTTATGTGCCATATCCCGTCGACTTAACCCATTCACCTCAGGAGGATTATATAAGATTGCATCGCTCGCGATGATATTTAGATAGACTGACTTGATAAAGATATAAAACATGATATGTGAAGTCAATATTCTGCCCCATCAGTAGTAAAATGATAGTTATCTATTTACTGTAAATACACTTACTGCTGAATTGTTTCAAAACATGTAAAGCAGGCAGCCCTTACGAACAAGCAGTATGAAGGTCGTTCGGATCGTGTACATGTGGGTTACACACGAGTTGGACTGAAGACCACTTAGGAGTTTACCACAAATGTCCAAACGCCATTAATTATTCGGTCACTGTCATTCAGTGACAAATATCTGTTATAAACTCCGTTTACTTTCACCAAACGCCACTGAATAACTCATTCCTAGTACTGTAATAACTAAGCATAAAATGTTAATTCAACCGCTTCTGTGGTCAGGATGTAAAACCTGTCACTGTAGCGAATATCGCAAGATTTTTGACTCCTTCTTACTGAAAAATAAATCACTTAAAATATTCCATTTGTTCAATCGAAATGGACAATATTTTAGATAGATATTCTTCAGTTTCTTCTTTTGTGTAAATGATACAGTTAGTTGTTTGTTCACTACACTTTGTTTCAAAAAAATATAAATAAATAGTTTACTGTCAATAATTTACACAATTGGACAGTTGTTGCTAATTCTATCGGCAACTGGCTGTAGGTAGCTCAAACATCGGTGCTGTGTGGTTATGGGCTAATTGCCAAAGATGGTTAGTGACTGACGCCTGGCTAAGGTACTAGTCCAGTGTGGAAAATTCAACCTTCCCAGTAAACAACCGTATGGTTTCATCATCACTGAAAGACGAGCTTATAAAAAAATGTACCATCTATTGTCGGAAGTAAAGGTTTATCCGTTGTGCATCCAACTCGGTTGAAGGACTGTGTAAATTCACATTCAGAATACGTTTGATTACTCCTTATCTTGAGACTGCATAGTAGGCTACATCAAAAGTTCTTTAGATCAACGTAAAAAATGAAAAGAACATCATTCTGCCTGGTTGAGGACTGGAACTATCAAGGCAATAGACAGTTCTCACTTTTTGTCATATAGCACTACTTGTACAAACGTTTCCCTTTTTTCTACAGTACACCTAGGAATTAATCCAGAACGATGCATTATCTAACGACAACTGAATCTCTGGTTATCAAGATAAGTGATCTGATTTTGTGTGTTTTTGTTTGATTGTGTTATTCAAATCAAAAGATAACCAATGACAATGTCATAAATGACAACCAAAAAGTGAGGTAAGTTGAATCAGGATTAAACACTTACCGACAGACATGATAACAGTCGGTCAGTTATGTGACACGTTAGTTCGCTGAAATAAACAGTATCTGTTTTATAAGTTGTTAACGCGTGGTGATAACAATTAGCCGGAACGGAATACAATTTAAATTTTTGATGAGCAGTCAAACATTCAACAAATTAAATGTTGCAAATCACTTACATTTGATCGTAGCATTCGCATTCAAAAAGAATTTGAACCAGCCTCAATCAAAAAGACATGCTAGACTCAGGGTTTTCTCAACTGTCCTAACTTGTCTAAAGTATTGCATTGCAGATTTTTAAAATCATGAACTTCAATCTGAATTAAGTCTTAATTGCGGGACTATCGATTAAAGCAGATAGGTAGTAGCCTTGTTTTCTATCGCAACGATCCGGCAACTTGTTCATTACCCATAAGATATAATGGTTCACTGTTCTTATGTGAGAATTCGATCGTGTCTACACTTACTTATAGATGAGTAATAACCAATATGTTTTCCTGACGAAGGCCTGACCAGAGCTTGAATCCCTACTATGGAATGCAATGATATACACTATTGAAAAAAAAAGAACAAAACTTGAATATGAAGTTTCGTTTTTGGATTGGGCTGTCATGAAGACATGAGAATTTTAATGGTGTGATTAATTGTCGATTATATTTAACTTAATGTAGAATATGCTGATGCAATTTGAAGCCAAGAAAGGACTTTAAGCAGTTCCACATTGTATTTTTTAAGTCAGTATGTAATGGTCACACTATCAGCCGTGTAGGTTCGACCAAAAAATTATTGCATTTTTAAAGTTAACGACTGATATGACAGATAGGATTAGTGAGATAATATATAATTGCAACAATTCGAAATCGATATGATTGAAAACAGTGATACGAATTGCACGTTGTGAGTTCCGATAGTACACTGTTGAGTTCGGTTACTGACACATTCTACTGTGTCCTATAAGTGATAAGATAACTTACGGGATAACTTGCCCTGTGGGATTACGGAGGCAGCGTCTGCCAGCCCTGTAAACAAGCTAATAAAACGTTTTATTCAACTCGACTGTTTTATGGTAAATTATGCAACAAACAAAAGCAGTGAAGTTTGAGCAAATACACACAAACACGTCCATATACATGAGATTTCGCTGTGATAAAACAATGAAAATTTCTTCCGCTCCTGTCAGCAATTATCAGAGTTACAAAACATAAATGGAAAAGGTTTCTGAAGGCCAACCGTAATTGAATTAACCCACACAAAGTTACTTGCCACATCGCTTAGTGGTGAACCTCAAGATGCCGGATAAGCTGCGAATAGTTTCTGAATTTACGACCAGGCATATTTTCATTCATTTAACAGGGGATTTTGTTGAGATTTGTACATCTTTGTAACACTGCTAGGTGTACACCACTTTCTCACTAACCCGACTGTTGTTGCAATGTACACCATCGTAATATTCATGCAAAAATAACATCTAGAAAAGATCGCTAAATGAGTAAGGAGGAGTGTTTTGAACAAACGCTCTAGCAAAAGTAAGTTTGCCGCAGTACTCCTGGGACTGCTACTAATTTTGTTAGTAGATATTCATACTATGCAAAGCTAGCCATAAACGATACGACTCACGATTGAAACCGTTTGTAAGAAGACCTGATTTGAAAGATGGCAAACGGTCCATTCTAAGTGGACGATTCCCTCATGTTGATCGGAGGTGTTCGCAAAACTAAACGTATCGTGAAATGGATCTGGGAACCACGTGCGATGAAACTTACAAGTTTGAGATACATTTAACACACCGATAAACGGTAAAAAACGACTTAGACTAAGGACTTGTAAAGGAGATGAAAATGTACAAATGAAGATTTTTTTTGCAGAACTGGTAGAGATAACGGAATGTTATCCGAAATGAAGCTTAGCTAACTAAAATGTAGAAAGAGAAGTACAAACTGGGCTCGATAAATAATAAAGAAGCAGCAAGAAAGATTTGTTAGAAATGACCCTAATGATCCTAAATCACTGAAATACTTTCCCGATAATCAGGTTGGTCGAAGCCCCAGACTAGTATCACGAACTTGTACATAAATGACTTTGTTTAAAGTCACTTTTGGTGGCGCTATCAGAATGTGCTATATTTAGCATAACATAACACTTAAAGTTTCATGTTAACTGTATTATTTATGAGTTCGACTGAACATCCACAACTTCAGCAAAACTTATAAACAATCAGTAACGTAATTTTTTGATTACGGCTTAATCCACAACTGATCTGGTGTGGAGAAATTACACAATTATGAGAGAATGTTGATTGTATTTCAGATAACTCATACAGTGTTGCAGCTTTAAAAGAGGACCCAGAAAGAAATGACCCATACAAGTATAAGCCTCATATGATAGGACGGTTTGGTGGCTTCTGCCGTGTTCAAAGTACATGGAGAACTGATCCAATTTAGCCAATTATGTTGTGTCAAGGTGCAAGAGAAACTGTCTTACTGCATGTATCGTGAAGTAACTGAATGTGATCAAAACTTCCAACAGTTCTCGTTGGCCTTAGCAAAATACAAGTAGGGTCTGGATGGCACTCAAATTCGCAGAGCTGACATGGTATTCACTGATGTCATCATTCAAAAGAACGATGATTCTATGAGGGACGTCCTCTTATTTAACAATCTTGCAGTAAAGCATAAGAACTAAGTTTGGGAAAGGACGGGCTGCGAAATAACTGGTTAAATCAGTTACAAAATGTTGATTACCCTCAAGTGACCGTTCAACGGCTAACATCTTGTCAACAACATGGGGTGAAAGAGACTAGTGACCCAAATTCGTACTTGCCAAGATGGTGGATTATTTCTGCTGATTTCCACTCACAGGGTCACTTCTCATCCTTATAATTCCTACCTGTTGGATAACTCTGGATCTCCTGGAGTTTACCGGTTATTTCACGTTCATTAACCTATAGACTTGCGGGCCATACCGGAATTTATGCTCGCAGGCGACGAACCTACTGCTGATCTAGTTGAAATGGCATAAAAAAACGTGACGGTCCATTACCCAAGTATGAGCGAAGTGTCTTCGATTATGTAACGCCTGAAAGGCAGAAGTAGTTTTGTTAGCCCATAGTCATCGTTTTTTATATTGCTGCTGTGTGGCAGTTAAGTATCACTGAGAAACACTTTTGTATTCCTGTGTTGTAATTAGAACTGAACTATACAGTATAACGAACGAACGTATAAGAATTGTAAAACACAGTTAGACACAACAGCACAGAACGTATATTATCGAATCGTACGTATCACCAAATTGTACTGGATATTGGAATAGTAGAACAATTGCACAACAGAGACAAAGCATGTCAGTCATGTTCATCACATCCACCACACCTTGAATGGGCGTGCGGATATTTGTAATTCCGTGGTGGTCTTGATTCTAAACGTTCAGATCTTCTGACCATCGGTTCTTCAAGTGTTTCGTCTACTTCATGAATGCCCTCTACTTCGGTAACGTCATTTACCTCCAGTACAACAGGATTATTTAGATAGGACTCGTTAGAATTCGAAGCAACAGGATTTCTGTTAACAGACTGACCTCTAGAATTGAACTCAACGTGATCAACATGTCTTCGATGGCAGGAAAAGTCTTCCAAGTCAAGAATATTAACCATGCGATTTCCGTGAGAGGTAAGAACTATTCCATTAGCAGGACTTAAATCGTTGCCTTTGAAAAACGTAACATCAGCTGTTTTTGCACAGTCAAGACTTGTACGCAGAGAACGAGATTTGAAAAGGATCGCGGGACTCTTTCCAGTTACCGAATGTGATGCATTTCTGTACTGCAAGAGAAAATTATCGATATCTCGATCAAGTTCCATAAATGAGTTTGGTGTTAGAGAAGCAATGGCAGACTTCAGTGTGCGTACAATATTTTCTGCAAGTCCATTGGATTGTGGATGTCGTGGAGCGGTAAACAAATGCCGACACCCAAGTCCTTTAATCCATTCCTCTAAAGACTTGGCAGTGAAGTGAGTACCATTGTCGGTGACCAAAGCAGCAGGCACACCCTCGCGACAGAATAGTTTTCTCAACGCATGTTGTGTAAAGTCTGCACTCAGTGATGAATTGAGAAAAGCTTCAGGCCATCTAGAATAAGCATCAATAATCACTGGGGCATAATATTTCCCCAGAAAAGGACCACAGTAATCAGCATGAACTCTTTGAAATGTTTCAAACGTGACAGGCCACGGAAGCCATCGTGATTGTTTCGCATGAATCTTGTGTACACATTTAGTACAATTCTTGGCAGTATGTTTAATATCTGATTCTAACTTCGGCCATCAGTGAGATAAGCGTGCAAGCGACTTCATCTTATCAACTCCCAAATGTCAGAAATGCAAGTCCGCAAGGATATCAGATCTCAGAGTCGGTGGAATTACAACACAGTCATCAAAACACAGTAATCCGTCTGGAGTAATGGACAAACTTTCAAGGCGACAGTGAAATGAGGGAAATCTACGCCGCTCCTATTGTGTCCAGCCACAGATTAAGGCAGAGATAATAGGACCAAAGAATTTACGAGTATCGCATGCAAGTGCATCTCTTTTTGCTGGCAGTGGTTGAACTAATAAACAGTCAGCATTGTCAGAGTTTGAGTCAGGCGACGGAAATCTGGATAGGTAATCAACATAAGGAATAGCTTTTGCACTACGATGAATGATTGTGTAATTGTTGGAACTGAGGGCAATGCTCTAGCGTTGCACCATAGCAGCAGATGACTTTGCCAGCGATTTGCTGGGATGATACAGAAATTTTAGAGCTTCATGGTCTGTCGCAATAGTGAATGAGAGTCCGAAAAGGTATTAATGAAGTCTTTTAACAGCCCAATATATTCCAAGGGCTTCACGTTGGGTCTGAGAATACCCACGTCCGGCTATAGACAAACAACGTGAGATGCATATAACAGGTCTATCACACTGTTCAAGAACCACACCTATTCCAGTGGGAGAAACATCTGTAATTACAGTTGAATGATCTGTGGCAGAAAACGGTTTTAAAACAGCAGTAGTTTGAAGATGGTGAAGCAAAGTACGGAGCATTTTGTCGTGATTAGTGGACCAAGAAAAACTGTTGATGGATAACATGTCGAACAAAGAAGTGGCACCTTGAGCGAAATTCGGAGTAAAACGGGAGTAGTATTGGAGTGCACCCAGAACATAACGGAGTTCATGAAGGTTAGTGGGTGACGATGCATTCACCAGTGATGCTAAGCGTTGTAAATCTGGTTTGAAACCATTGCAATCAACAATATAACCAAGGCATGAGAAAGAAAAAACTGAAAAATTACACTCCTTTGGGTTAATGGTTACGATGAATTCAAAACATCGTTCCAACAGAGAAAGAAAGCAATAATCATGAGTGGGTTTATCTGGAACATGAACAATAACGTCATCTGGATAGGTTTCGATGCCATCTAATTTATTAGTAAATGTATTCATGACATCCTGAAATACAGCTGGCGAAACGTTTAAACCAAATGGTAGAAAATTGTATCGATGCAATCCGAATGGTGTAGAGATCACAGTCAAATTACCTGATACTTCGTCAAGTAGTATTTGTAGGTAAGCATCCTTTAAATCAATTTTTGAAAAGATCTTAGAACCTGACAAACGATACAGTATATCCTCAGGTTCTTCTGTTGTGCAGGTGCGTTGTAGTAGACAGTTATTCAACGTTAACCTGTAGTCACCACAAATTATCGGTGTAATTCCATCAGCTTTTAGTGGTGTCACTATTGGAGTCGCCCACTTTGACAAGTCAACAGGTGCCATTACTCCTTTATCACACGTGGATTGCAATTCTTTGCGAACAGGTTCTCGGAAACCAAATAGGATGATTCGTCTCTTAAGAAAGACTGGATCCCCCGAAGCCTCAAGCTTTACCTTCGGTACTCGCACTCCCCCTGTGGCCTTAGAACAGTCCAGTATACGTTGTCTAATGTCAACTTCTTTCACTGACGTCAGTAGCGAAATGTCAGATAGTAGCAGTCGTAAAACTTTGAGTCCGAGGATAGAAGGACCTGAGCTTGAAACTAAAAATTGACAGTCAATAGAGCTAGAATCGGGCAACTTCACCGATACGGTGCAGCAGCCTACAACAGGCAATGAATGGCCAGTGTTACCACAAACGTTCATTCGTGTGGGTTGCAGAACTGCATCAGGATAAAATACAACTAGGTCTGAATGTGAAATTATTGACTCGATACTAACAGTATCAACAATAAAATTGTGACTTTCTGTAATACTCGGAAATAGGGACTTCGAATAACCCTTGAAGTCGTACTAGGATTGAAACCTCCACGCAAGTAATAAGCAGAAGACCTCGCACTGGTTGCAGTAAGCAGTTCCTATTCATGAGACAAGCAGCCGAATTTATGGTTGTACAACAGTATTAAACAAGTCATAGTCACTCATTGGATGATCATATGGACACATACAAAGTCACAAACTGAATGCTAATTGGTGCAATACGGAACAAAGAAATAAGCGAATAGCAGAAGACGCAACTTTGAGACGGTTTGTCCAATCCTGATGCAGTATCTTCAACGCGACGTTTGGATTGGTTTCTTGTTAGAACTTCTATTGTGTCGGGGTTTGGATAAGCGGTGAATCGAGTAGATTTTCATCACAACTTTTCCCCTTTGAGACGCCTCTCCATTCACGTTTGCCAATCGTGCAGATCTTTTCGACTCATCGAACTCTCCCGG
>JTDE01003169.1:72266-82376 GCA_014338405.1 Paragonimus skrjabini miyazakii | reverse complement strand
GGCCAGAGTCAGCGTGTTTACTGGAAAAGATCATTAGGGTCCTATGTACAATTTGAGCTACGATTTTGGGAAGGATTTTACACATCGTACAGCAGGCAAACCGGGAGTATCTCCAGGTCACTACACTATTATTGCTTACGTTTTTATTTATTGTCCAAGTACTCACTGCGATATTCCTGGCTGGTCTTCTTGGTTCCATTGTCACTAAACTAACCAATTGAATTTCTACTGTTCGGATTTGACTTAATTCTTGTACACCCATTCTTCAACATAGGTCTCGTCGAGCAGTCCATTACTCTACTGACCAGGAATGATTGAGCAAAGCATGATCAGAAGCTTTCCAGACCCGTCCAAAGACACTCCTCAGTCGGAAATACTTTTTTACACGGTCAAAAATAACTGAAATGGTCTTTCTGCTGAAGTCGATGGTCGCAACTCTGTAGGTAATATGACTTTGCTGCTAGATTCCCATTTCTTTCAAATGTCCAGAAATGAAGCCACACCCTGTTTTAAATAATTGTATTTTAGATTGGGAAGCACTAACCGGATGTCGAAATAGATAAGGTGACTGAATGCGAATGCGTTGAGCCTCTAGCCTCAAATCCGCGTATAAATCGTAGAGATGATTGACTGGACGCATAGTTTCAGAACTGGAATATATAATAACAGTGATGTGTTTCAAGCTGAAGGAGGCACGTCTTCGTTCGTATTTTCCCATGCGTAATCCCATCCGACTGCTCGCTACCCCTATTTTTAGTAACATCCTCCTGTCTACCGTCAAAACGTATATGCAGATTTTTTGTACTAACCGAACGTTCAATGGTTTCGCTCCAGTCACATGGATAGAGGACTGAACAGCTTTGTCATCCATTTCTGAGAACGAGTGTTGAGTTAGACGAAGACTTCCAGGACCAAACTCAGCTGACTGGTGATCATGTGAGTTCATTTTGAACCATTACTTATTCCCGGTCTTTTACCCATCACCGTTCACGTAATGATGGAAGACACTGAACAGAGTGCACCATGTTTCAGGAGATGTATCTCATCACTTCCGTTTGACAGTATCTGACACTGGTCAGCTTACCGCTCTAGTCAAAATGAACTTAAGAGAAACGCAATTATTTCGAAATACTTATTACTATGTACTTCGGATTTTAGGTCACAAACAACGGGTCAGAGTTTCAGCATGACAAATGCATCTGTGCAATACACTTCGTCCACATTTTCCGGGGTTTTTCACAATGAATGAAAGATACTGTACTCATGTAGATGCAGCATGAGCCTGATAGATAAAACGAGCCAATGAGTAGCTAGTAATATTAGAAAACACGCAAGCGGCTGAAAAAGCAAGCATACAACCTGGACTTCTATGAAGACAGTGAAGGAAGCGGACAGGAAAATCCATCCGGTTCGCACAGTCAAAGTTCATGCTGCATTGTTTAGGATTTTTCTGATGTAATCATAAATATACGTTCCACGCTGCTGAAGCCCTGGTAATTAGTCAGGGATCTGCGGTCACTAATCCCTACTATCCTCACGAAAAGTTTCGTTCAACTAGTGTATTTTCTGTTGATTCACTGTTTGAGTGCTGCTGGCCATTACTTAATTGTATAACACAGTGTGTATTTTCATGCACAGTTGGAAGATATGGAAAATCCACTCAGGATAACGCTCAACTTAGGTATTAGCTTCACATCTACCAATTCAAACTCCACTGGTTATCGAATCCAGACACCTGAAATCTAGTGTACTTCTTGACGTGAGCAAAGTGAGAAAATTCCCTCTACCTAGAAGTTAGACACGACCTATCAAATAACAACTGGTTCGTTATGAACTGTCAAAAAATCCGTTCTCATCGTAAGTCAACAGATTACACATTCTGCATCTACGTGTGGCAGCCACAGTCTTCGCGTTAGCAGAATTGCTGCCACCACAGTTTTCCAAATCGTCATGGCAACTAGTAACAACTAGCACGCCCATAGTTCTAATAAGCGCCCATGAGTAATTTGAACACTTTGTAGTGAAAAGATAATTGGCAGGAGTTGGTTCAAACTTCTGCTGTTCATACACCGTGAGGGTTTAGTGTACGGCACATAAAATCGTTTCTGTCAGATACAAATTTACCAGACATGAAATACAAAACGCTGTTGATAATGGAAACGAAACATTTCTTCGGTGAGATGTAAAAGTGGTCTAGCATATCACAATAAACAGCATCGACACGTAAGTTAGCTAAGGCGATTAAAGACCTGTTGTCGACGACCGAGTAAACCCGCAGTGTGTAGTATTCTCGGTTCCCGCCACACAGACAGATGGCATGCGGACAAACAATCGGACAGTATACATCGTGCAAACTTTCTTAATAGCGTAGGTAAAATGGGCAACTATGAGTTTTGAAACTACTTTACGTACGATACAGCAGACAGGTCCGTTTAATCTGTGGGTAGCAACACTTAACTGTGAACATAACAGTGCGACGATTGTCATGTTCCTTGGTGAGATAGTAAGTTGAAACTACTGGGTTAAACACTACGTCGATCGATCACATCATCTATCCAGTGATAGTTCAAGTTACCTGCAGACAACACTTTTATTCGGAAAGTAGGTGGTGGTCCGAAGCAGCAACTTTATTACGGATTAGAAATACAGTTAGTTCACACTGGAAAGTTCAAACCGCAGGATGCCGAATAGATTCAGATGTGCGGAACTGAATGAAAACCCTGGACAAAAGAAACCAATCAGAGTAGTTGAAAACAAAAGACCGCATCCATTGTGTAGTAAAACGATTGGTTTTGCCTAAATAAAGTATCACGCTAAATTCGTCGAGTAGCTCCGTCTAGTTAAATCTAGCGTATTGTGGCAGTGTTTATAATATGGCCAACAATGGAGCAGACTAAGTCGGACAAACAAACCGAGCTTTGATTCGATACATATAAACAGACTACAGAAGAACAAAAAACCCGTAATGTGTCTTACATAGACTGTTGCTCAAGATGATGGAGATTCCCTACAAGCGTAGATAGCTGCCGGGATAGCCAGAAGAAATTGACTTGCACAATTAATCTTAAGAGTTGGTGATCGTGAATATCAAGGAAGTTTAGAGGATCGCTCGCTGTTGACCTGGGAACTGTTGTTAATTAATTACAGTGCAACACAGTATATAATAAGTATAAAAGATTTTTGCAAACAGATCGCTCAACTAGGAGCCGTTAATCAACTCTGACACTTTCATCACGCCAGAAATGCACTGTTGGCGTCTTAAACTCAAAACGGTAGGTTATATCATGAAAATACGCACCGTGCTGGCTGACGATAGGAGTTCAAAGTTGACTGTACGCTAGATAATAACATTCTAGTGTAAAAAAACAAATATCGAGGAAGCTGCAAATTCTTCTGTTGCATGGATATGTAAGTGGGCGGGAGTATAAACCGACTGGGACCAGTACATCAAGAATGACAGGATCACCCAAATTGCACAAAGCCGGTGTCCCCCTGAGGCCTATTCTCGCCATGGATGATTCAGCTTACCACAACCTTGTTCGATGGCTAGTTCAGCTCTTCGATCTTATCCGTAAAACCCACATATCCCGTTCTTTGAAGGATTCTGTTGAGTTATGTGAGTTCCACACAAAAGATGTACTCAACTGAAGTTGATTCGCTATTCACAAACGTTCAACTGCACGAAACAGTTGATTATTTATGTAATTTTATTTTGAATCATACTATTTCTCTAACCATTCCTGTCGACGATCTTAAAGATTCGATTCTTATATGTACAGAAAACATTAGGTTCGAGTTCGTTGGATGTGTTTATAAGCAAGTTAATGGTGTAGCAATGACCAGCCCGTTGGGTCCGATATTGTCAGATATTTTTCTTGGAATGGTCATAAATGGACTATGGGGTTATATTGACCGTTCTTCGCTTTATAAGCGGTATATCGATGACATTCTAATGTTAACTGATTTTGATCATCTTTTCACTCTTTTACATCAGTCTAGTTCCACTCATCGAAATCCCTGTAGCACTCATGAACAAGAGCTAGATAACTCACTACCATTCTTAGACGTCCTTATTTCTAGGCGTTTAGACGGCACACGTAGTAGTGCAGTGAAAATGAGCGATCGTAATATACTAATCATACCGCTGCTATTCAGCAGTAGGACCGGAGCATATATTTCGACATCGTGCAAGCCGCAGAAAAAATGCAGGAAGGAAAATCAGAGTGCAGCATCGCCCACAGTGGTCCCTGCTACTTGAAGGAACTGAGCATTGATGTCTGCGGCAGCCGAGACGGTCTGGGGCCGAATCCCGCGTGCAAATGAATGGTTTTGTTTTAGGTCTTGTTTAAACGCTTAACCTGTGTTGCTTTGTCGAATAAACAACCCTTGTGCCACCCACGTTCTTGGATCACAACAGTAGGTCTGTTTATCGAAAAGCCACATGGAGTGGGCAGTACTTACAATTATCTTCATTTGCACCCGTGGTTTACAAACGTAGTTTGGTGCGAACCATTTTTTACCGAGTAAGGGAAGTATGCACAGCCGACCTCCTAAAGTTTGAAGAGGAGTTCTTGAAGAGTGTTCTGCTTGCGAATGGATATCAGGCTAAATTTATTGAAATTCACTGGGAGGAACGAGTGGCTACTCCCAAACCACAATCAGCGTCGGAGAACCAGGTTTTTATCATCCTTCGTTAAACAGGTGACCACAATATTACCGGTGTAAGTCGGAAGTTGAAATCAGTCATTGATCGCACATATCCCGCACCGGAACTGGGCCTGCTGATTTTAATCCTCAGGATGTCTCCACTGCCTCGACCGTTCTTTCTCGGAAAACTCTGCCCCTCATGTTATCTACCAGTTCACTTGCATTTGCGGTGACACGTACATTGGCAGAATGAACCGTAGCTTACGATAGAAGAAGATGGCGCACATCCCCAAGTGGTTAGTGCAAACAATGACTCAACGCGGGTCAGCATATCAACAATCGAACAGAAATCAGGCGTCTTCGATTGCAAAAAAACGTAATCGCAACTGGTCATGTAGTTGACCCCGTCACTTCCTTTATGGTCCTATTGCGCATTCACAACCTTAAGTTGCTAACGTTCTCTGCGACATAGTTAATCAAGCGTCACGCACCAGCTCTCTGTCGGCAAAACGTTCTAACGCAACTAATTTAGTTACCGGGGCAGTGAAACCGTCTACACAAATCTGATTGCATCCATGTGATGTTCATTCATTTTATTATTTTTTCGCCGTACGCTAAACTTATATAACCGAATGTTTTGTGTAATTGGCTGCTGAAAGTAAACGAAGTGCTTGCAGCTCGCAATGTGTGTCTTCTTGTCGTTTTAATGAACTGGATAAAGGGAACTCAGTGTTTCGAATGGGTAATTGACTGAGCAAACTCAAAACAAGTTCCAACAACGTGCAAAAAGCGGCGACCTGTTTTATAATACAGTAAATGGGAGACAGGTTACGAAGAGTTAGTGGAGGTATACGTTGAAAGTGGCATATGCGTAAGGTAGTGAATATAAACTAAACGAACAGATTTCTTCGTGAAAATTTTTTTAGCTAATTTCGTCTTGGTTTTGTCACTAATTTAGTAACCGATGTGAGAAAATACAGCACGTGAAAAGTGAGCAGGTAAGTTCGGGATAATTAACATCGGACAGGAAGAACAGCATTACGTGAACTTACATTCAAATTCAACGGGCACATGCATTGGCCAAGTAGTACTGAACTAAGTTCTCTGTCTTTCGGGAAAGCAAAACGAACTGACTGAAACACTGGCTCATCGTGCTGTCGTTTAGTGGATCGCAAGAGGTAAATCGTTTTCCCCTATTGATATGACGACAAAAATATCGATAATCATTAGTATCAGTGTTCGCAAAACAGTCTTTCGAAATTCACAAACTTCTAAGAAATCAGCCCTCAAAGACTTACAAACTTATAGAAATATGTTGTAGAATTACATCTACGAAGACGAGACAGTTGGAAAACCACATGCACCTTACGTTCTGGAAAGAAGCAATTGCACTATTAAGTACAGGTGTTTGCTGAAGGGCATTCAAAACGGAACCATATTTTGACTTTAAAAATTCAAACTGAAACAAGAGGAATACTGTTGGAGTGAGTTTAACTAGAATCTACTTGAACTTGACGGGAAATTCAGTTCGAGTATCTTCGCAATGAGCCGAACAAATTAAAACAGAACAACTGTTTTTTTCTTTTGCTGTCTGACGAAGTGCAGTTGGCCCGCCTCGAGATCGAGGATACAAAGACTTTCACGTTCTAATGTTTTACATGCCTGATGGTTCAAATAAGCTAAAATTGATTTGAACGTTTCCCGTCTCTTCTTCAACCCAGGTTTCATCTTTTCTGTGCCCATAAAGTACCTTAAACAACCGACATACGTGACGTTCGCATAAAAACGGTTCAAAGTGAGTGAGAATACATTGCAACACAATACTAGTTGGCATGCGCAATCGCCCAATGGCAATGCACCTAACTTTAATCACCGTCAAAGTTCTAGCAACCTACAAACAATACGGAGACTGGTTCTCAAACACTGGTAATTAGTGTAGCATCGTGGTTATCCCGATAGCCAATGCCTACTTTTTGATCACGATAGATTTTCCCAACTTCGGTGACCTTTCTGTAACGTTCACTTTTTACCACTGAAAGCCTAGAGAAATGCACCACCTATTTAATCAAGCTACCCAATAAAATACCTAGCAATTATATTTCCCAATGACTGTTGAGCCTGCCATTGTCAGGTTACTTGCTTCTGGCTTTGGATACGAGAACAGTTCTTT
Organism: Paragonimus skrjabini miyazakii; assembly: GCA_014338405.1. Taxonomy (NCBI): domain Eukaryota; kingdom Metazoa; phylum Platyhelminthes; class Trematoda; order Plagiorchiida; family Troglotrematidae; genus Paragonimus; species Paragonimus skrjabini miyazakii. The sequence goes on along the minus strand of JTDE01003169.1, from coordinate 75,559 downwards.
ACAGAAAGGAACAAGAGTAACATCATCATCATTACCGCTTGCTGAATTGGACATCCTCTATTCAGTTTTCGTTTCCCAGGTTTTCGACGGTAACGATTTGTGGACGGTCCAGAATTGCTTATACATGCGAAGGAGATCATAGTTACTGAATTTCCAGAACATTACATAATAGCTTTTGCAACCAAGCGTAAGTAAAGTAGATGGCTAATCCCACGTTTTTCACTCACGTCCCCGGAATATGTGAATTCGATACCGTCCAACTAAAAACAGATCAACAGTTTCGGAAAATTGTCTGGTTAAAACAGTACAGTATTCTTTTCTCACCCGACTTGCACCAAAAAAAACGGACAGTGTATTATCTAGGTCAATACGGCCATGGCTCTGATTTTTTCCGCAGCTGTTACAATTGTGTTTGGCTTCAACCATTATAATGTGAGGACCAGAGCGGACTCATTAGAGCAGGAAAAAGAAACAAGCAACTGAAGAAGGGAGACGACTGTTGACTTTGGTTTGTCAATCAAAACCGAAAGTACGTCTTCTACTGATCTCACAGATGTACAAGTGAAAACAGAATGAGGCATTCATGTTATATGTTATTTTGTTTACATTTTTCAAACCTAAAATACATTTCCCTAAAACTATCCAGTACCTCGAAAATCATTTTGTTTTTCTATAACTTTCCAAAAGTGCGCGAAACGACCGAGTGAAACCCTGTCTCCTTTTCACAATAACAAACAGCCTAGTTGGATGACACAAAGCACGGGAAAGCTGGTATATGGATCAGGATCACCGTCTGAGAAAACAAAGTGGATAGGGTGGATACAAAGATGTATAATTCAAACAGGACCGTCTGGTCTTTGAAGTTGAAAAGTAGCACTATGAGAGCATAAAAATTGGATCACACCAAACAGGGGGGTTACAAAAAGCCTGGTACAATATCGAACGCTGTTGTAAGGTTGTCCTATTGTAGATAATAACGTAGAGGACTAAAAAGAACCTGTGTAAGATACATGTCACGAAAAGAAGAGCTAATCGTGAGTTAATTGTAAATGCAATTGACAAATATCCCGTAGGAAAAACTCCACTGGAAATGACCATATGGAAAGGATATCAATTGTGATCAAGTTGGTGAACCTTCAATAATATCGGTTTCTGAACGACTTGACTGATTTGCGAGTGAGGGCTGCTCTAGCTCTGTCGGAAAAATGCAGGATCCCTGTGCACAAGGGGGGACGTCGTCCGTCGAGACTGGCAGGATCGGGGATACACGGAGGTGCGTTGAACGACCAGGTATATATCCTAAAGTACAAAGGCAAGAGAAATCAGGCCTCAACACGAAGACTGCAGTTCATTTCATTTCAAGGGCAATTCGAACAAACACCATTTAAAGATGAGCTGCCAAATGCGTTAATTTTCTTGAAACGGAAATGGTTTACAGCTCTGTACGTAGTTGGGTTAAACCAAATGAGTCACAGATTGAGTTGAAGAGGAACTAGATGCACGCATGATTCGAGAGTCAATCTGATAAGGAATTATACACCCTTTATCACAACAAGTAGCTATTCAGCAACGTCGTAAGTAGTAGGCGAGCAGACGACATGCAAACAGACTTACACATCAGTAAACACCACTATGACAGAGCAATCAGCGCACAATATATCACTAGTACGACAACCCACGCCCGAGTGTGCTGTCTAATCGAAAACACGGTGAGTAAATTCAAATTAGAAAAAAAACCGCAAGTACAGCTGCAGTAATATTATCTTCATGATAGATGATAGGGGAGACCCAAAAGAGAAGAATTATTACAGACCAAAAACGTACACGCCACGTAAGTAGACCCCATTATAAACGTACATGTTCATATGCACAAGAGAAAGCGTCTCAGCAGTAAGGAGATATGGTCCTTGTCGAAACACTTCCTACAGTCGCGCAATTCTTGGTTATGTATCATCAGCAATTCTGACTCGTGACATATTTCTCACTTGAGATGTTAAGTCGTGCTTACCATCAAAGACGTCACATGGAAAGCGACTTTAGTATTTGGCGTGTTTGCGAAACGGGAATGCCCAATGTGGAGATAGGCGTACTCACCTCGAAACATGGACTCCAAATACTCGGAAATTATTAGGGAATGGCAGTCCGTCGACGTGCACATTCTGTCCGATATGAGCTGCGCTGGAAGCTAGAGTCTGGAGATCGGATGTAGGTTTGACAGATGAAGACTGATGTCTCTGCTTGATATCGTATGACGAACCTGACTATCAATAACCACACGTGCTGTAAATACAGACAATAGGCTGAAGCTGTCGACCGTCTTATTGTGAAAACTTGTGTTCATCCAAAAATTGAACCAAATTTGGCCGCCTTTGTATTCTCTAATATTACATTTGTAGTGTAAATTAGACCCATGGGAGTAAAACGCAAACACTAAAGTAGGTAACTGTAACAAAACCGTGAGCTAGTGATACGAAGTTCCCTTGTAACACTTCAGTTTCGAAGATGTAGTTTGACTCACTGGAAGCCTGGAGGAGTTCAGGATACACTGGGACATATAGGACAAAAATATACAATATTTGCTTAACTCTGGGTGATAAGCATTAGCAACGCTCATCACCAACCTAAGGATTTCTTGTGTCTGGTATTCAATCTCAGTGTCATATTAGAAAAGCTTCTAATAAAAAACAATAGGTTCTTTTTGGAATTTAGTGGCGCTTGTTACAAACATGGAGAAGTTCGATCGACTTGAACAACTGAAGTAATTGTAGGACACTGGTGTTCATTGGAAAGCACATACCGAAAGGCCAAACATGTGAAATATCGTCATTCTGTATGTCTTAAGTAAAAACACGCATATACTCATCAACTCATAGTGCACACGAAACATTTCACATTATATTCAACAGAAACTTGCTGAGCCTGGTAAAGTGGCTCAAATGCATACATCATTCAATATGTTTAGAAAATAACATCGGAACGGCGGGTCACATGAAATAGTTGTGAACAAACAACGTGCAAATGTGAATATCCCATAAAAGTGCTCGGACCTCGTATGCGAATAAGATTAACTTTGTTCAACGAAGCAGATGACTACACAGATTATGTCATATAGTGAGTAATGTGAACGAATACCAATAAATCAGTGACGTCGACTAGTGTAACTGAAAACAGCAATCTGATAGTTGCAAGTGCGAACACAGCTGTAGTCGTTATCCCGCCCTCTCATCACATGTCAAGCCGTTTAGTCGCAGTGATGCTATCCCAAACTACACACACACGTGCTCACTCATTCA